>JAZEWU010000025.1:4202165-4238629 GCA_036362915.1 Geotria australis | reverse complement strand
GGAGAGCTTTTCTACTCCAAGTTTATGGAGCGTAAGACCAGCACAGTGTCGACACAACAAAAACAACAACCGCAGTTCGTCGCTAAGTGGCGGTGATGTCACCACAGCGCCTGTGCCAGGCCAGGTGCATTCTGAGGCCACGCAGAGTGTCGAAGGCTCGCTGACAGGAGGTCACGGGACAGACCCAGGTGCCACTGGCTGACTGACTGAGATGACTGGCTGGGGCACCACCAACACACACACACGCGTGCACACGCGTGCACACACACACCTGTTCATGCTCAGAGCTGAACAAATGATCTCCTTCACTGTCCCTGCCTGATATTTACTGGGCAGGTCTGATCATGACACAAGCAATTGACGTATATCACCTGATAAGGCACACGGACCAGGAAAGTGGATTGTAAACCAAGATCACGGATTGATGTAGGTTTTCACAGCTCTATGTATGAGAATTGCTCTCAAGAGCTTCTCTTTTGCGATAGCCGTGTCCCGTGTTTTCCTCCTCAGTGGTAGTAGCGACGACACCACCAACGAGGGAAGCGAAACGTCGCAAAGCAGGGAGGGAAAAAGCTCGACACGGCTATCCCGAAAGAGAACCGTGCATCGAACGATTGTTGAGTGCTGTTTCCACAGGGGAAGAAAACAACTTTGCGCTCTACAACTACGTCTCGGAGCAGAATGCGGCCATACAGCAGACCAACGATGAAATCCACAAGGTGGGACTCGCGGCCACTGTGGCCAGGCGCAGTGGTCAACACACCTTGATGTTGTGTCGCAGGAGTCCCGTAACGAGCTCGCAAGCTCACTGGGTCTGCTGTAATAATAAACATCTATCTAAACCCAAGTGTGTGATGGACTTGCGTCCCATCCTGGGTATAGTCTTGCCTTGTGCCCTGTGTCCGCCGGGATAGGCTCCGGCTCACCGCAACCCCGTACAGGATTGAGCGGTTTCTGCAAATGAAATGAATGAACCAAACCCAAGTGGGTGTTGACGCGCACAAGCTCGGGTCGAACCATTTGTATTAAAGGTCTCTATGTGGGGCTGGGGGGCTGACTGGCTGGCTGGCGGGGGATCTTTGCCTGTCGTGTTTTCCGCGGTCAGCTGCAGGGCGAGCTGCGGCAGGCCCGGCGGCTCGAGGCGGAGCGCGACTCGGGGCTCGCGGACGAGGCGCGCCGGCTGCAGGAGCGCGCTGGGGACGCGGGCCGCGACGCGGGCAGTCTGCACCACGACCAGCGGCGACTGAGCACGCTCGGCAGCCGCCTGCAGAGTGGTGAGCCGGCGCGCACAGTGACCGGGCTTCAACCTTGGGGGAGGGGGGGGGTGGGTGGTAACCCAGGCAATTGCAAGTGGGTGGCGCTGGCCGGACAATTTCACGCGTACGCGGGAATGCTTGGTCGGGCTGCGATTCTTCTTCTTTGCGATTCTTCGAAGCACGATGGTCAGCTTCTGGACACCGTTGTCTTTCAGCTCGGCTTCGAAGTGTTTGGTAGAATTCGCAGGCGAAACCGAGTATTACCTGACAGGGATCGCGACGTGAACGCTTCTAGCTTGACCCCCAGGCTGCAATTGATGTCCGGTATTCTCAGGGCCGGCGCCAGACTATTTTGCGCCCTAGGCAAGGCCAGCTACTTGCACCCCCCGCCCACACACACAAAAAAATGCCCAACTTCAAGTTTTTAAAAACAGATGTTTTTTTTAGAAAAAATAGATATGCTGTCAACACAAACTCAAAATTACATCTACATGAAACATTTAAATCTAAATATAATTCAAAGTCTCTGAAACATCTCTGAGATATACATTTTTTATTGCACCCTATGCGGCTGCCGAGTTGGCCTAATGGTAGCATCGGCCCTGATTATACTTTCCTCCCAAAGTCCAAAGACATGCTGCTGTATAGGTGCCCTGTGATGGACCAGCGTCCTATCCTGGATATAGCCCTGCCTTGCGCCCTGTGTCGGCCTGGATAGGCTCCAGCTCACCGCGACCCTGTACAGGACTAAGCGATTTCTGACAATCGATGGATGGATATACCGATGTTGATTTTCACGGCTCGATTCGTGATGCTTGCTTTTCAAAGCTGTTCTTTCAGCCATTGCCATGTCACTGAGCGTACTCATCGCCTGAGGATGCCTCAAATGTGGGACGTGAAACGTCGCAAGGGAGAGCGGGAGAGCGCTCGACACGGCCCGGTATTTGTTCAAAGTCGAACGGGTTTTCGTGGAACAAGTAGTTTAAAGTGCTCCTTTTTGCCCGTTACACGTTTCGTACTTGTTTTCTCTTTAACCCAATGATATGTCCCGGTTTTTTTGAATCTTCAAGGTGGCAACTCTAGAAGCCACAGAATCGCTCGGGCTTACGTTTAGACAGAAATTGCGCACGGAGACGTAATATGGTTATGTGTTTATCTCTCGCCGTCTCTTCCCAGAGATCAGTTCTCTGTTGAGCCAGATGGAAGGGTCCGAAGGCCCAGCCGGGCTATGTTTGGGCCACGGTGAGGACTTATTGGAGCGGGTGGTGATGACGACCCTGGGTCGTGTGGAGCATCGAGCGAACGAGCTCCTGACTGCTCGGGCTTATCAGCATTACCAGGCGAGGGCTTTCACCTCTCCTGTCTCATCACTGCCACCTGTTGCCAAGCTTTCCCAACTGATATACGTTCACTGGGCCAGTTACACAGCCAGCGACACACCTGGCCAGTCAAACTGCCACCTAGATAAATGCCATCGGCTAATGAGCCACCCAACCAGTCACAGCCTACCAGCCGCATATCTCTAGAGTCAACTGGCCGGTCCGCTCCCCAATTAGCCAGCCACCTAATCACCCGGCGACCTCACCAATTGCAAAATTCTCTAATTATCTATCCAGCTATCCAGCCGGTCCCAGTCACCCGCTACCAACCAAGCTAGCCACCCAGCCATCCAACTATTCAGTCAGGCACCAAACCACCCGCCCACCCAACCAACTAATCACACAGCCACCCAGCTGTTCAGCCAGGCACCTAATGAACTAGCCACCCACCCAGTGTCTGCCATGTGAATTGCCCCTTTTGCCGTGGCGTGTGCCTCACGGCAGAATGCGGACACGGCGTCGCAGCGAGCTGGCTCTACGTGGCAGCTGTTCAGCCTCTCCCAACCGACCCAGGCCACCCAGGCTGCCAACTTTGACCTTGAGCTTCCATCTACCAAGTAAAGGATGCCCTCGCATTGCCAGAACGCTTCCTTGCACCGCACGAGTTCGGAATTCCGTCCCGCTGTCTATTTTCCCCAAGTATATAACCTTGTCTCAATGACAGAAATATAACTCTTATCTATTGCCGGCTGCTTGGCGTTTGGGATCTCTGGGCTTGCGCCCAACAAACGGAATAAATTAAGAAAAATCCCCGTCACAGTAGGCCTTAGTTCTTTTCCGTTTTTTGTTAGTCTTCTGGGGAATCATAGAAAGCATTGTGCTACAATGGTCTTTTGTGTTTTTGTGCACAGATTTCTCCAAAAACTACGTACAGTGATCAACTATTTAGAGAAGTCTATCATATATCCATCCATCCATCCATTGTCGGAAACCGCTTAATCCTGTACAGGGTCGCAGTCATCAAGGAGCCTATCCCGGCAGACGCAGGGCGCAAGGCAGGGCTATACCCATCACAGAGCACTGGGAGCAGTTTAGTCCGCAGGCCAATTAACCTATGCAGCAGCATGTTTTTTGGACTGTGGGAGAAAACCAGAGTGCCCAGGGAAAACCCACGCGGACACGGGGAGAAAATGCAAACTCCACACAGAAAGGCACCCGAACCGGGATACGGAGCCGGGACCTTCTTGCTGTGAGGCGGCATCGTTACTCACCGCGCCACTGTGCCGTCCCCTGTCATATACCCGAGAACTGATTAAAAGCATATTCCGCTTACTTTGGTACACCGTTCAACGGTCGACTGTAGTAATGGTAGACTGTAGTAAAGGAAGTCTGTCGTGCATCGAGCCGCGTGCGTTGGAGCGGTTTGTAGAGGGCATTCCGGCGGTCCCCTCATTGCCGCGTCGCGATGTGCCTGTGGTTGCTCATTGTCCCCCAGTCTGGTGAGCGACAGCAGCAGTGAGGGGAAGAGCACCGATGATGAACAACTGCTCACGGACGCAGAACTGCGGGACAAGGCGTTGCAGTCTGTACGCCTCGCATCCCAGTGACGATTTTGACACATCGGCATCGTCTCATCTCGTTGTCAGAAACCGATTAATCCTGTACAGGGTCGCGGTGAGCCGGAGCCTATCCCGGCAGACACAGGGCGCAAGGCAGGGCTATACCCAGAATTGGACGCCATTGATCGCCACTGTTAATCGTAATCTGTATCGGCCATGCTTACTCCACGGCTGGATGAAGCTGCCACCACCTCTCAAGATGCATCACAATGTCATTATTCTTGCGCGATGGAAGTTGCATAATTGCATTACCCTAATTGAATATTTGTAATCTGTTATTTGACATTGGTCGAGCCTCAAAAGTCCAAAGACATGCTGCCTAGGTTAATTGTCCTGGCTAAATTGCCCCCGGTACCTTGAGATGTTTTAATTTGTTTACCCGCCCCTGCTGAACAACTGTTAAAAAGAGCTACATAGCTCAACGTTTGCCTTCCAGCTTAAAAACTGACCGATTGACTCGAGTGGCTGCAGGGTTTACGTAAACCCATTGCACAATGCATGCGGTTAGACACATCGCTATGATGTTGAACTTAAGAAGCTGTATTGATGGAAAACATTCACGCATCACCATTCCACACCGCCAGTCCTCACTGTTGTGAAACTTGATTTCGTTTTCTCGAGCCAGGTCGATGGATGATGCGTGTCTTCACAGGTTCTTCACCGTGAGACAAAGGAGAAAGAGTAACGCACCCGGGATACAAGGAATTGCACATGTTTACGTTAAAATGCATCTTAACAGGCAAATGTGTGCAGCACAAACAGCAAGGAGGATTGTTGGGATAGCCACATTGTCAAATCTTTTGGATAGTGGACCACACAATTATCCAGTTAAACATTCAGCCCTTTTGAGCTGGTGGTTTAGACAAGACTGAGCGCATTGTTCATGAGCACTCCTTAGCAAAGTTAAATCTTCCCTTTCAAATCAGTGTGAATATGAACAGAATGTCAGTTTCCTGAGAATTGAATAGTTTAGAGATTTCTTGCTTTGAAGTAAAAACAAAAATAATTTTGCAAGCATGCTAAAATATGTTAATGTATCAGCAATTTGTTTTTATCTAGTTACGATCCGTGGCTGTCTTTTGCCAATTTTATTAAAATGTTGCTGTCAGCGCCTTGTCGTGATATGAAGAATGCATTGTGAGCCCTCTCACAGTGGTGCATCAACTCACGTTTGGGACGTGCCACGGAAGGATATAAACACAACTGCTTCTGAAACGGGGCAGCACGGCAGCGCGTTGAGTAGCGCTGCCGCCTCACAGCAAGGAACCCGCGTTTGAATCCCGACTCGGGTACCTTTCTGTGTTGAGTTTGCATGTTCTTCCAGTGTCCGCGTGGGTTATTGCCGGGCACTCCGGTCTCCTCCCACAGTCCAAAAACATGCTGCTGCATAGGTTAATTGGCCTGCGGAATATATTGCCCCCGGTGCCCTGTGATGGACTGGCGTTGGTAAAGCGGGGCTCTGGATGGTTCAGATTTAATTTGAGTGGTGGCACCTCAGCTCAGGTCACAGGGTTCAGTTTTTTCTGTTTTTACACAAGGTTCAGTTTAAATAGCAAATGAAGATTGGTTAAAAGTTATTCAATTTCTAAAAAGCAACACTAACTTGCTACCATCCAAGTTTGTGAATCAACAGACAGGACCAGCTACATGACAGGCCATTATTGGGGAACGTTAACATTTTTATCAATGAATTTGCCCTGGTCTCATTACCATCCAAGATAGAGTGCAGAAAGGATACCCAGTAATTGAAGTCAACAAAGAACACAAAAACAATGTATAGCGCAATTGATTATGTTTATAAACTATACAGTTCTAGATATATTCACAGCAAGTTTAACAAAATGTGTAATTATAACATTTCAATATGGGTGTATACTGCGTATACTGTACATCCGAATATTAAAATATATCACTGCTGTCGTATTTATTTACTTATAAAACATACGAACCTTATATATTTCCTTCAATGGAATTTTAGTAAAAGAACGTTACGTTCAATTAATATATTTTTTAAAATATTGCATTACCTGCAGATTCAACATAAATAGATCCGGGGCGATATTCATAATAATAATAATCTACTTTTGTAACGCGTACTTAATGATCAAATAATTAATAGGCTCGTGTGCTTATAGTAACGTGAACGCAATTTTAAATGTTATTTTAGCTGTTACTCGTTAGCAAAAACAGCAAACATTTTGAAAAATTATTTAACTTGCTGTGACACTCATCCAACTGCACCTAATAGGAAATGTGGATTACAATGATGAACAATTAGCCTAATGACATTGCTATATGTTATGTATCTCACTCTCGTTTCCCATGGTTAATTTAATCTTTGTGTGGAATCACGTCAATGGTATCATATCACGTCTCATAGGTAAAAATCCATGCACCCATGGAGACTGGAAGACAAAACGGCTGGCTCGTGGTTTTTCAATTCTTCAAGTCCCTTTTTCAGTTTCTCAACCTATAATTATCAACCAGTGCTATAGCAAAACAGCATACGGTCCGTTGACAATGAAATTTTAGTTTGAAAAATGATCCAGCCTTGGTATGCTATAGTGCCAAAAACCATCATAAAAGATCCAAGTCTGGAGTACAAATCATATTTGATGCATCTACAAATGTGAAGCTACGTTTCACAGCAATACTTCTGGAATTGCTGCCTTCACTTCTTGACAAGGTTGAGCACTGCCATCACCATGGCCCCGATGCCCTCATATACGTTATGGAGATCAGTATCGATTATGAACTCCGGCGTCGACACCACCTTGTTCTTGTTGTCCACGCAGGCCTCGTGAGGAGGGCAAGTCAAGGCAAACAATGCAAAGAATGCACATACATTCACGTTGTTTCTGAAAGGTGAGCGCCCACCGAGACATATCTATTCTCTAAAATGAGACTTGCCTGCAAATAATGTAATCTAGCATTATCCAAATGCGTAATTATCACTGCCATGACTGGAAACATGAACATGAATAGCACTCTGTTGAGGATCTCTTTACTCCATGCAAGTTGTGGGGGTTATTTAAGTGTACCTTACTATGCTGGTCAGCATGGGTTGCCGTATGCTGCCCATCACATTGTGCCACAGCCTATAAGTTACCTTATGTGCATAGTGGTTCACCCATCCAAGCACTATCTAGGCTACATCCTGATTAACTTCCAACGTTTGATAAGCTCATTCTGGGTAAATTGGTCATAGGCAGCAAAAAAAGGCCAAACAAATGATTTTTTTCTTGAAGTCGATGCCCAAACGAGTACTTAAGAACCAGACAAATAGCTATCAGTGAGTGTAAATGCATGCTGTTTTCTTTTGGCGTTGCAGTAAACAAAAAAGGATATGCTGAAATGTTTCGACATGCTCTTTGACCCCATGCTCTTCAAGGCACTCTGGTCGGTCTCAGCATTCACTTGCACACCGGGCAGAATGCTTGACGCCAGAGACGGAGACATGTAGCAGAGCCTGGTGCGTGGACAAAGAGGCCATGTCGTAGCATTTAACAAGCTGTGATGGCAAGTGTTGTTCGCAAACACCTATTAATATCGCCTTTGTCTCCTCAATGCTGATATCTATACAACAACCACCATTCGCCACTAAGTGGCTGTAACGTCACCACGGCGCTTGTGCCAGGCCATATGCACCTTGAAGCCACGTGAAGTGTCGAAGGCTCGCGAACAGGTCACGGGACAGACCCAGGTGTCATGGGATACCTGACCGAGATGATTGGGAGATGCACCACCTGACCGAGCTGACTGGCAGATGCACCACATTTGAACACCACACCAGGTACTCGTGTAAGGTTGAGTTATAATAATAATAATAGCATTTATATAGCGCCTTTCACCCGAGGGTCACAAAGCGCTGCAGATGTGAGCTGTGGCCAGGAATACAACTCAGGTTGCTGGGTTTGCAGTGTAGCACGCTAACTACTAACCGACTGCTTTTCACACACACACACACACAGATGTGCCAATGTGTCACACATGGGAAACAAGAAGGCAGACAATAGGATACAGCTAAACTACTGTCAAACCTCTGTGGCTGAATGGGCCTTGAATAATAATAATTATAATAGCATTTATATAGCGCCTTTCACCCGAGGGTCACAAAGCGCTGCACAAAGCTGCAGAGAGAACGACATGTCAACAACGACAGAGCACGGAAAATCGGCAACAATTGTTTTGTTTTTTTAACTCACCCCATTGGTTTCTTTGACCCATAAAAGTCCTTCAGCACCCTTTCCACATCAGAATTAATTCTGCCTTCAGAAAATGAAGATCTGGATATTGAGAAAAGAAGGGGTTTGTGATTGTCAAACTTAGAACAGTTAGTAATATCATTGTTTTAAAGCAAGGAAATGGACGTAGGTGGCCCTCATAGTGATTGTGCAAAGTTGGTCCTTCAAGGTACACTATTTTTATTTCATTCATTCATTCATTTTCAGAAACCGCTTAATCCTATACAGGGTCGCGGTGAGCCGGAGCCTATCCCGGCAGACACAGGGCGCAAGGCAGGGGAACACCAAGGATGGGACGCCAGTCCATCGCAGGGCGCCTGGGGAAATTTAGTCAGTACGCCAATTAACCTGGCAGCATGTCTTTGGACGGTGGGAGGAAACCGGAGTGCCCGGCGAAAACCCACGCGGACACGGGGAGAACATGCAAACTCCACACAGAAAGGCACCCCGAGCCGAGATTCGAACCCGGGACCTTCTTGCTGTGAGGCGGAAGCGCTACCCACTACGCCACCGTGCCGCCCCCACTATTTTTATGTTACTACTAAATTAACAAGTGATCAATATATAATATACATTCCCGTTAATGCATCTTACTGACAGATGTGTCAACTCCTTAAAGAGGAACTGACCACACATCTCAGTCCTGGACCTGCTGGAAAAATATAGTCACAGTAAAGTTCTGTCACTTTAAGTGAGCACAAAAAGTATTACAACACAAGTACACTACAAGGCAAACAAGCAATACCCACGCATATTTGGATCCTCCAAAGCCTCCTGGAAAGACGACTGCATCAAAGTTGCTGGCATTCAGCCTGGCGATGTCACTGACATTTCCTGCAGAAATCCATGCCCACTCCGTGAGCAAATTCCTGTCAGGCACACATCAGTTAACATCATATCTATTCTTAGCACACCGATGGAAGAAGCTACATTTTACAATACATACTATCATAGCCTCAGGTTTCGAAAATATGTGTGGCAAAATAAGTGAGGTACGGCCAAAAGAATCTGAGCAAAAACCACTTTGAAAGGTCATACTACACCAGAAATAGTATTTTTTCTTTTACTGATATTTAAAAACTGCAGGTACAGTAACTAGTGAACCACGTAATCTCATTAGCACACCAGATATTTGCTACACACCTTGAATCTCCCGAGGGAACCGTGCCTATCTTGCCAGCCATCTGTGGCATGTTTGCAGCAAACAGCTGCATATGAGCCCCACCACGGCTCAGGTGGATGAGCGTGCTGGGGAAGAGAAAACACTAGTCTTGATGGAAACCTATATCAGTACATTAGTATAAATATTGCTCTACATTAATCATCTGTTCCTCCAACAATGATTTAGTGAATTGCATCATAATAATAATAATAATAATTCAAATTATAACGCGCACATATTCATTCAATGTCGAAGGTATTCATTCGACGAGTGGACGACTCAGAGGCGCGGGGAAAACGCAGAGAGGCGGAGGAGGCAGCCAGGCAGTTTGCCGGCACCAACATATTGCCACACACTGCTTCCTATATATCATGATGTTATCGGCCAACTAATTAACAAGTGGTTTTTTTTAAGTTGTGGAAGGATACCGGAGAACCCGGAGGAAACCCACGCAGAACAGGGGGAGAACACACAAACTCCACACAGAAAGGCGCCCAAGGTAGAAATCGAACCGCCTCGGGCAAGACCATTCTTTCTGTGAGGTTGTTACGACTGTGCAACCCTGCCTCCCTCGGGTAGCGATTTTATTCAATAATCAAATATGTCTTTGCCATTGTGGCAAAAGTAAAACCTCCAGTGACGGAAGGGTTTATGTGAAGAAATCACAAAAAACAAACACGATGTGAACATTATTCTTACAAACACGATTGAAACAACGCGTTGTGAGCATAATAAGCTCACTTTAAACAACAAATAGATGAATATTTTAAATGCCCAACATTCAGACTGTGCAATAACACTTACGACGCAGTTTGAAGTAGCTCCTCTCCATTAAACTGAGCCATCCCAGGCAGTACCTGGATGTAATAGATTACACACAAGCATTGCATAGAATGATGCAGTACATATGTCTTCCACAAATACAGCAATAACGGAGGGGCTAAAATCTGCAACTAAACTTTAATAATTTAAACAATTATTGTGTATTGAAATATATTACTGCCCCGTATTCCAGCATAGTATTGTACCGTATCCCTAATACTGCACATCACCACGACACCGCACAGACAACCACCAAAGACAAAAGCTTGCCCCGTCTACGCTTAACAAACTGTTTGCGAGTAGCACCTACTCTATGTGCCGCGCGTTATAAATTTAACAATTCTAAATTATTATTATCCCAGGTATACCCTTGAATGGACTGGCATCCCATCCTGGGTATAGCCCTGCCTCGCGCTCCGCCTCTGCCGGGTATAGGCTCCGGCTCACCGCGACCCCTGGACAGGATTAAGCGGTTTCTGAAAACGGATGGATGGATGGATTTATAGGTTACGTCGCTTCTGCGCGCACGTTTCTCACCACTGCGACGTTGCCGGCGCGGGACATGTCCGTCGACCCGGTGTGAATGAGCAGTCGCTGCGAACGATTCAGCTGTTGCAGCAGCTGCGGTTGCAGCAGCTGCAGTTGCAGATGCTGCATTGCAGCACGGCCGTAGTAGCCATTGGGCTGCAGACCCGACCTCGTGCATCGCACGCCGAGTTTCGCGCACTGCATCATGTCGACAGAAAGAAGACGGGTAACGAGGATGGAGCAAAGAAAGAAACGAACAAACAAAAACAACAGCGGGCGGATGGAGGTAAAAGGCGCAGGTAGGGGAAGAGATCGCAAGGCTAGGCTTCTCTTGTCGCTTGGTTTTTGTTGAAGTCAGAGACGGTGGCCACCGGTTCCCTGCTTATATTCCCCGCGCCTCCCACCAATTAATTGGTGGTGGGGGGCACCGCCGGCAAATGGTGGGTTACGTCACAACTCTCGTTTCGTTCGAAGCGTTTAAAAGTTTTCGAGGGTGGGAAACCCGCACGTTTTAATCTCGCGTCTTGGAGGGAAATTAGGCGAAATACGAGGGAAATTACTTGGATGTTACGCACTTATTAGCGCCTTAAAATTTGAGTGAGTTTGAAAATTAAACGTGTTAGGCATTAGACCACGGTTAACGCTCAAGCGTCCACAAGGATGTTCCGCGTAATCTGCCCAATAGTGAATAATCCTCTTAGTAGGAATATCTGTGTGTGCAAGGGATCCCTTGCCCGGTTCGTAAGGGCAAATCGCCCACTTCCTCTCGCTCTCTCTCATCCTCTTGCATGTGTCACATAAGACACAAGCCGGGCTTGTGAACAATTACCTTTAATTGACAATATCGCGACAGAACGAGAGCCGCTCCGCCGTCTCAAACTTCTCCAAAACTCCCAGACCGCTCTGTGCGCACCTTGAGGCCAGGTGAAGTTTCGAAGTTCTCGCCGACAGGTCACGGCATAGAACCCAGGTGTTACGGGCTGCCTGACAGCGCTCTCACTCACTCACTCACACACACCCGTGCTGCAGAAGCTGACCATCGTGCTTCGAAGAATCGCAAAGAAGAAGAAGAAGACCCGCGCTGCACACATACATTTGTCGCATGTGTTCACGCACACGCACCCTGTACCCCCTGAAAATGACCGTAACTCGGACAGGTCACTAGTTCTCGGAACCCATGACCCAGAAGGGATGAAGGGATAGAGCATATAGGCCACAAACATCCACACATCCGGCGTTCATCTGGCGTTCCGTTACAGTAGTTTTTAAACCGTGAAGCTCTTTGCACAAGACACTGGAAGTGTAACTGTTCCAGTCTTCATTCAGAGCAAAGTATAAAACACTCCTGGTGTTTTACGCAACTGGGCGTACGAATCGTGTGCTTTAGGTTTCCAGGTAGGATTGAGGATATATTTAATTTGCCACAATGTCAGCGACATGACGTGAACATATATTCAAACCAAGTACAGCACCTTTATCAATCCACTGCTGGATGAAGGCCTCCCCATACAATGTCCACAATGGGGTTTCCTTAGCCATACTTCGCCATACTTGCCAATGGGGGTGTGTAATGGTGGTGAGAAGTATGCTTGCTTAGGTCACCGGGTCTATTGCACAGTGCACTGACGTCTATCGCCGCTGCTCCACTCAATTTAGACATAATTTAAAAGATAGAAAATGTGCTTTAATATGATATTCAACGATGTCGTTTTAGATGAAAAGCCGCGAATCACTCATGAAATCATGACTGATGTCTGAATGTGAAATCGCAGTTTAGACCAAGCTCAGTATGCTTGTCATTCCAGGATTTCACAATCCACTTCCTTGCCTGAATTGATGCTGACATTTAGTCATTAATCTCAAAGCCACAAGGGTATGACCCAAACATCCCTACAGTATCTCATTTGACTCTTCTTACCCTCATGTCAACTATCCACCCGTATCCTTGCCCTCTGCTGTAGCAATCGTTTATATTGGCAAACATTGTCCTTGGTTGTCATGGTTCCTAATTCATAAACTATATGCCATGATAGAAGAAACAGTAAGGAGCATAGTACTGCACGTCTAATATAAACGTATAACAGAAAGTTGCTATGACTGGATATAAACGTTAGCCAGAGGTGAGCGAATGTTATAACCATAACCCCATGTCCCTGACCGCAATCTGCAACTAATCTCACAGCCTGCTGAGCTGCTCTTGAAAGGTTCAAACCAAGCATACTGATAAATTAGCTAAGAGCCAGTTTGTGTGTTTAACAATGAAGGACATAGTGGTGAATGCCAGTGATCCAGCACTTTGGAGGTAAAGGTTGGTGGATAATGCGCAGGATTTAATTTCAGTTGGGTCTGGTCAGATCAACAAGCCACATCCAGTAAAGTCATATCGCTATGACTGTGGCTACCAATCTTCCAGTCTTCCAGAAACCCGGAAATTTTCAGTGACAAATTAGAACTGATCACAGAGAGAGAGAGAGAGATACAGACCACTCAAATCTGCGGTGGCAGTATAGAGAAGTGAGGGTTTGTGAACCGATCTTTGTGGACCTTTGCATCTTATCCTTAAAGACGCATAGAGTTTATCCAGGTTTCATTGTTCGAGCAAAACATTCCTTAAAAAGACATCAGCCAAACTTCCAATTTTAGGAACCTTCTGATAAATACTTTTTGCGATTCAGGTTTTCCTGGAAAAATGGCACAATTGTCTGCAATACTGAATACATACGTTGTGCAATTATGTATATGTAAATAAATTTAGCTTAAACTGATTAACTGTGATGGACTGGCGTCCCATCGTGGGTATAGCCGTGCCTTGCACCATGTGTTTGCCGGGATAGGCTCCGGCTCACTACAACCCGGACAGGATTAAGCGGTTTCTGATAATGAATTAATTAAATAAACTGATAGATATTAAAATCTCTGTCCAAATCGACATGTACTAATAATAATATAATTTTAAAGAGCGCCTTTCACCCGAGGGTCACAAAGCGCTGCACAATGGCATTGGAGAGCACAGCATGTGAACTACGACAGGAAAAATAACAGCTAATAAAAACCAAAGCAACGAAAAATAAATAAATAAATAAGGCTGCTTCAAATAATAATAGCATTTATAGAGCGCCTTTCACCCGAGGGTCACAAAGCGCAAACACACTGAAAGGTCGTGGAACTGGGGTGCACGGTATTTAATTCGCATTCTGTAGTTGCATTCATGCTCCTTCAGGATGGAGTTTTCCCCATTCCGAATGCATCCTATGGGGTTGTTTGACCATATTTCACTATAATGGTCAGTGCAGACTGGTGATGGTGGCGTCATTCATGCGGTTGATGTTACCCATGGCTGGGACTCAAACTCAGATCGCCGAGTTCATAGCACAATGTGCTAACCAGTGCGCCACCCACCACTCCACAAATCGTTCTCTGGTATCATAATGTAATCACATCACAGCATGTTGTATATCGTATTATACAACGGTAGACTCAACGCTACCTGGGGTTTAGAAACATTCGCTAGAGCGGACACCAGATGGCAAAACACTACAAACAGGAGCCATAGAAGTAGACATGCAATTACTTGTACTTTTGGTGGGTCACTAAGGGATTGAGATCAGCCGGGGTTGTTAAGTTCAAGGGGGAGAAGAGATGTGGTGTTAAGAACCATTTATTACCACGTCTCGTTCATCGCTAAGGGCTGCTAGAGGTTGCACTGGATCAACAAAACTGTTCATAGCCTCCATTTGCTCTTGGCCGGCAGACCTGCAATGGATTTTTTTCCCTTTCACTTTCGTTAATGCTTTTAGCTGTCCTGTGGTCAGAAACGGTTAATGCGCGCGCACATGATATTTGATTATTCTGTTAACCTCCCTTGGCCACAGATGGCGTGTGTGATTTTTAAAAGTGGTCACTGAATCACTCTCCCGAGGCCAAATGGAACCTTGTACATGGCTGTTTCTATGTTGTCTGTAATGTGTTCGGGTATATAGGTACCCGGCAATGTGTAACAGGGAATTTATTTATTTCACAGGATGTGGTTGTTGGAAGTTACCTTCGCGATACATTGATCTTTTGGCACGCCATCCATATTCCCACTGTTGACAATCAGCACGTTTCCCCGCATCCTGCCACCTCTGGCCACCTTCGTTGAGCCGCCTTAAATCCCTATTAGAATTGCAGCGCTTTGTGACCCTCGGGTGAAAGGCGCTATATAAAATCCTATTATCCTATTATTAAAAATTGTATCTGTCTGAAATTGCACAAAGTGATAGATTGTTTCAAGGCAGAGCTGAAAGACAACGATGTCCAGAAGCTGACCATCGTGCTTCGAAGAATCGCAAAGAAAGAAGAAGAAGGGCTGCATATGCTTTTCCACTGTATTCACAACAAACTTCTTCTAATTATTTCCATCCCACTGTTACGGTTTTTGCACTACTTTGTCTCTTAGTAATTTATTAGAATTATTCGATCTTTTGGTATTGTGCAACACTGTGTATTACTCTTTACATTATGATCAAAGCTTAAGTTTTAAGAGATTTTAACACATTTGTTAAGTTGATTGCATTAGCTTCTTATTATATCTATTGTTTATGTTGGCTATTTCGCAAGTTTGTTGTATCGCAGAAATCCCGCTTTCAGAGTTTGCAAACATCAACCATCTACAGCAGTAGGGCAGTACGGTGGCGCAGTGGGTATCACCGCCGCCTCACAGCAAGAAGGCCCCGGCTTCGAATCCCGGCTCGGGTGCCTTTCTGTGTGGAGTTTGCATGCATTGGTTAATTGGCTTGCTGACTACATTTCCCGCGGTGCCCTGTGATGGACTGGCGTCCCCATCCTGGGTTTAGCCCTGCCAAGCGCCATGTGTCTGCCGGGGTAGGCTCCTTCCTCTTTTCGATTCTTCGAAGCGTGATGGTTATATGACAGTTTCCCATTTCTTAACGCAGTTCTTTGGATTTTTATTGAACACTGCCAGGTCTTTTGAGCTGCAGAGGTTGGGTAGTAGAGCGCAGACAAGGCAGTGCTCCATAGTACGGTCTGCTTCTCCACACCGCAACCCGTACAGGATTAAGCGGTTTCTGACAATGAATGATTGATCTACAGCACTATAAATGGTTACACCACAGTTAGTTGACCGGCAGATCGTGCGCGATGGGGTAAAGTGTAGGTAATACCACCTCTTCCAAGACATCTAACCAAGGTGGAAGATTAGACGGTATATCCCCGAGACCGGTGGTTCCCAAAGTGGGCGCCGCAGCTAACTCACAGGGGCGCAGTGGGATATTCCAAATTTTCGCAATTGTTAGGTGTTTTCTGACTTTGGCCGCCGTGGAAATAATCCTGATACACTAAGGGCGCCGTGAATCGAGAAAGTTTGGGAACCACTGCCCTAGACGCTCTATAGAGCTCCCTCAAGTGGACACCCCTGCACAAGCATTGGTTTTAGAAAGCAAATCCAAGACTAACACCTTCACGTTTTTCAATAATGAAAAGGCAATGTTATTAAGTCATGGCTGTTAACTTGGAGTCATTGCCAGGAATTAGCTTCGTCAATCTACTGCTGGATGAGGGAGCCACACGCGCGGTGCTGGTCGTGGAGTCATTTGACCGTACTTCACCACGCTGCTTAGTCCGGGTTGATGAAGGTGGTAAAGACAGACAATTAACTCGTAGGCTTTCACGACCAATGTTAGTCATAAACAGAGCCTCACTATGAAAAACTATGTATTTCTTAGCACTGCCCTCTGCTGGCCATAGTTTTAACAACAGACTAAACCTGGCCATTTTTTCCACTTCGCCTATAGGTCTCAGCAAATCTGTGCGGTATACCGGAATAAAGATAAGCAGAAGGCCACCAGATCTCGTTACAAATTAATTCCTGTTACCCAAGCACAGATGCATATTGCCGGACTGTATGGGTCAAACAGGTTGCAACCCGAGGTGTCCAGCCTTACAAATTATAACAATTTGCTGAGCATAGAGATCACAAGTCCAAAAACAATCCCATTCTCAACTCTGCCTAATTTTAAGATAACCGCCTAGTTTGTAAGATCCTAGTTTTAAGATCTGGCGAGACCGGGTGCATTGCACTTGAATTGGTCAGCGATATCCTCAATGAGGTTTTAAAATAAATAAATGAATCTATTTCTGATAATCTCTGGTCTACATAAAAATACAATATATTCGAGATCATTAACTAAACAACTTTTCAGGATGACGTTATTCAGCAAGAGCGTTACGACAAAGATTAACGTTTATCGCGAATGTTGTTCACTATTTATTGTATCGTTTATGTGCATTGCTATCCTGCCAGGAAATAAAATACTTCAAACTGAGTGTTCTCGACATTCGTTTTTCAGAAGTTTCCTCATCAATGCAGCTTCACAACATAAAACAACGTGCATATGTACAGCGTCTTTAAAGTAACAAACGTCTCATCACGGACCTACAATTCTCGTTATGCACATGCTATCAGTTACACTAGGAATAAATAATACAATAAAATAATAAAATGTACCCGCGTAAATGGTTATGCCATTAAATCTGAACGCCGTGAATGACCGTAAACAAACTGCAAAGCACTGATTTAACGGGTAATATCCACAGTATCTATTTCAAATTTCAGTTATTGAATTTGTGTTCTTATAACATGAGTATTTCCTCAGAAGATACAATATTTCAGAAAAATCAAACGGGCAACGATAAAATAATGACAACAATGTTTAGCAGATACTTCGATTACCATGAAGCTGATATCATACGATAGATCTTAGAACATCCTCATCATTGTCAGAAACCGCTTAATCATGTATAGGGTTGCAGTGAGCCGGATCTTATCCCGGCAGACACAGGGCGCAAAGCAGGGATATACCCAGGATGCGACGACAGTCCATCACAGGGCACCGGGGGCAATTTAGTCCGCACACCTATGCAAGCGGATATCTTTGGACAGTGGGAGAAAACTAGACTGCCCGGCGAAAACCCACGCGGACACGGGGAGAACATGCAAACTCCACACAGAAAGGCACCAGAGCCGGGAGTCGAACCCGGGGACTACTTGCTGTGAGGCGGCAGCGCTACTCACCGTGCCACCGTGCCGCCCATATCGTAGTAGAGCATTGGCATATTGCACCAATTGGCATATTGCACCATTGGCATATTGCACCATTGGCATATTGGCATATTGTCATATTGCTCTAGAAGGCCAATGGAGGAGAACAATGTAATCAATAATGTGAAGGTAAATTAACGACAGTTAACGATTCAAAATTTGTCATGTGAAAAACGTCATTTTCACGCAGTAATGTCACTGGGGGAGTTGGCCATGTTATGTTTCAAAACCATTTTAATCCAGAAAACTTTTAGCAATGCCACGTAAAAAGTCACGTAACAATTTTACTGGGAACAGAGCCATTAACACCACAACATTTTAAAAAGTTAAAAGGACACCTCGGCTGCCCTTTAAAAGCAGAATTATAATACTGCTGTCATTTTTAATTACTTTTCATTCAATAAAACATCATAGTACATTAAGAACAATGACTCACGGCTAAAACTGCTGTTGGCATTTACAAACGTTAATATGTTTGTACTGATGTAGGTTTTCACGGCTCGATTCACGATTGCTGCTCTTCGAAGCTGTTCTTTCGGGATAGCCGTGTCGAGCGCTCTCCCTCGCGACGTTTTTCCTCCCACGTTGGAACCATCTTTTGAAGAGCAACAACCGTTAATATCTTTATAAGTTCATCATATCCTTCAAGATATAACATAAACAGTCTAACAATTCGGAAGCTCTTGAGATATGTGTGCAGGAGTGGTCCGGGCCTAATTTGAAAATTAAATTTAAGATAATATATTTGTCCGTGCCAATTTTAACTAATATCTTTAACGCTCTTTGGATTCCTAATTGTACTTATTTTAGCAGCGCGCACTGACTGTGCCGTACTGTAATATTTCATTGGCTCTTTATGGGCACTGTCAGACACCTTTTAGGGCTTATTTACAGTCCAGATTAAAACAAAGGAAATGCAGTTCACCATTGCAACAACCATACATCATTCAAGTCCCCTGAATAAATGGATACACTTAATGCACTCAACCCAATTACTCTGCCTGATTTATGTGCCGTGAGTTGCTGTAAAAATGTGGACTATTCTTGGAGGTGACACTCAGCAGATTTTGCAATTTTCCCGATTTCCCATATAGCAGTGTAGGGGCGGTGCAGAGAGCCGAGGGCCGTAGGGACAAGGGCAGGAAAGGGGAGAGGCAGTGGGGTACAGGGCAATGGATTAAAGGGGGTACAGGGGTTGTTTTTTTTCATTTGGGGGAGTAAAGGCGGTCATCGGGAACTTAAGTGATTTCACAAATGGTTGGGTGCAGATCCCCCGCGGGACTTATTGTTGCTCAAATTCAGCCGGAGTGTGGGCGAGCAGGCAAAACTGCGACATTCGCTAGCGCTGTGTTCTTAACCGCTAACGGCTGTTCCAGTGTCTGTGCGGTTTGCTGATAAGATTTCTGTGTCTCCACAGTGAGTGTCGATGCTGATTTTTCACCTGACTCTTGTTTAGCCCTAAAGGGGTTTGGCTGGTGAACGTAGAGAGCGTGACCTCGGCTGACGTCTGTTTTTCCTGACCTGCACACTCACTTTGGCTGGATAAAAGGTACACTTTCTGATTCTTTTTATTTAACCTGAAAATGACCGATTTATGTTCTACAACGATAACCGATATTGTAGTGAACTATTATTCTCAGTATCATAAAAATGTGCAAAGCATTTTTATAGTCGCAAAAAAAAATGTTCCTTGTTTTTCAGGCTAAGCCATCTAAATTGAAATGCATTAAGAATTAAAGTCGTGCCCTCTGCTCACAAGAGGGCATGTTTTGTGAGGTTAAATAAATAGCAATCCCATCTAAATGATTTTGTCAAAATGAAAACTCAGTTTAGTGGTATTATTCAGCTATTGCAGAGCAAACGTATATGCAGATGGCAAAGAAGCATGCTCAGTAATACATTTATACGAAGGCATACATAATAGTATATAGACTGTGTAATGACTCCCGCTCATTCTGCCACGCGTGCGTGTTATCGTTTGGGGAAAATATACAAATGAAGAGCGGAACTGTGACTCAAGCTATTAATATTGATTCTTAATTTGATGATACATGCATCGAGTTACTACGTGTTTAAGAACGATATTTTTTTTATTACTCTGTGCATATACTGTGTACGAAGTGGAGCTGTGTCGCAGTGGGTTGGAGCACTATGCTACGAACCCGATGACCACAGTTTGATCCTGGCCGTGGCTAACGTCAGCGGCGGGATGCGAGTGATATCTGAGTCACTGCCGGTCACTCCTTCTCCTTTTCACAAAACCCGTACTAATCAACGTGGTTATTTCTGGTCAAACAACCACAATGAACGCGAAGGCCAGGTGGAGATTCATCCAGCGTTTAATTGATGCAGTGCTGTCAGTTATTACGTTCACGTTTTACGCAATGGGTTAACTTGATGCCTGGCGCCACTAGACGTGTACTATTCACCGCAATGTAAAAATATATATATCTATTCTTGAATAGAATCGTGACCCTGAATCACGACCTATAATTTATTTTCTGAAAATATATTTTATTAGACCATTAGCATCATCCCAAAAAATCTATGGTATTCTACAAACTCAAATGACTATTCAAGCTTAACGAGCCAGTAATACATTTTTTTTTATTGTATGGTCTAGAGATTTCAAAACTGACCACCATATCTTTGCATGAATAAATGTTATATTTCCAAAAACATTTGCCCCGATAACCCTCATGCCCGTGTTCGGAGACTCGAGACTGAGCTGCAATGGTTAATGCATACGATCGGCTCGATTTCATTTATCATTTTGTCTGTCCTTGGCATTCTTAATTAGAGCTGCGTTTGTGTGTGTGTGGGGGGGGGGGCTGGCTACATAATTAAATTTTGTGTCAGTTTCTAGGAGATCGTGGGTTAAAGGGTTAATCTCTGTTTCCATGTACATTACAGGAGATAAAAGTATGACACTGGGTTCTCAGTAGCAAGATTCCAGTTTTAGTGGTGGGGTTGTGTGTTCTATTTTTGCTGATGTATTACATTACGAAATACTTGTGGCCATGTTGAGGTCAAATATGAATCCTGGCACTTACGATTAAATTATCCTGTTTTTCTCATAACATCTACATTCATTATTGTTATCCCTGAAAAATAAGTACGAGTAGCAGCCAGAAGGATGGCCGCTGTGGTGTCACGATTAGCACGATGGATTTGCAAATACGGAGGCCACCGATTCTACTTTATCTCCCGGCGCGGTAGTTGAAACGATGGTGGATTCATTCGAAATCATTCATTCATTCATTCATTGTCAGAAACCGCTTAATCCTGTACAGGGTTGCGGTGAGCTGGCACCTGTCCCAGCGGACACAGGGCGCAAGGCAGGGCTATACCCCTGATGGGGGGCAATTTAGTCAGCAAGCCAAATCGTAGTGCCCGGCGAAAATCAACCTGGACATAGGGAGAACATGCAAACTCTACACGCAAAGGCACCCGGGCCGGTGTCTTAAATTCCCCCACCTCTATCCACGCAACAGTATAAGTGTGTAAAACCACAGTTAGTTGATCGGCAGATCACGTGTGGTGGGGTAAAGAGTGGGTGAGCCCACATATTCCAATACATGTCTGGTCAACGTAATTTCGTATTATGAGCCGTGCAACACGCGCTGCAATGTTAACAGTGAAAATAAAAGCTATGTTAATGCATGTTAAGAACGCGTCATTTAAAATGTAAAAAGAAAGTAATAACCTCAATTACAATGTACTTTAAATGCACCTTGATTTATCAAGCAAATCGGAGCTAAGTGGTGGAGGCACTTTGTGAATTATAATTTCACATTACGGTTATTAAGTACTGTCGTGTGTTCTTTTTATCAGAACCATTGATTTTTCTATTAGGCATCTGCACTATTGTTTTCTGCTTTGTATATTTGCTGTGATGTTGCACAATTAGAATTTCCCCCCCAGTATTTCATCAAATAATAAAAGTATATTGAGAACAAAATCAACTCAAAGTACATAGAGAGTATACACAAAAGCATAAATATTGTTGTGACTGGTTACATTTAAATTTGTTAAACGCACATTTAATTGTGCGTTGGACTGGCGTCCAACTGCGATGGATTGGCGTCCCATCCTCGGTGTTCCCTTGCCTTGCGCCCTGTGTTTGTCGGGATAGGCTCCGGCTCACCGCGACCCTGAACAGGATTAAGCGGTTTCTGAAAATGGATGGATGGACATTCAATTGTAGCTCCGATTTATTTTTGATATTCCCATCCATGCTTTTTGTAAAATGAGCACGAAAGATATTAGCAATGCATCCCATTAAACACTCAGCAGTATAGCACGCTTTATAAAGTCAGGTTTTAAACTATAATTCTGACCATTATTTGAGGCTGAAATGGCAAAAATAAGAATCAACCATTAGTTATGAATGTAAGGGAAAAAAACAGATATACAGGGTATGGCATAAGTCGCTTTACCGAGAATAATCATTTGATTCGCCCAGATTTCGAGACGTTGAATAATAACACAAAACTGTGCTGCCGCCGCCGCTATGTTGTTGTTCAGTGGTCCACAGATGCAACATGTGTATTAAACATGATGGAGGACACGTTGAACAATGTCTGTAAAGTACTGATGTAGGTTTTCACGGCTCGATTCATGATGGTTGCTCTTCAGAGCTGTTCTTTTGAGATGGCCGTGTCGAGCGTTTTCCCTCTCTCCTTCGTGACGTTTCTCGTCCCACGTTGATGATGCTTCCAACGGAGGGAACCGAACCGTCGCGAGGGACTACGCTCGACACGGCTAGCCCGAAAGAACAGCTTCGAAGAGCAACGATCATGTCTGTAAATAGCTAATAATTGGTATTCCTCACGATGTTGATATCATTATTCTCGGTAACGCGATTTATGCCGCCCCCTGTATTTCCGTTCCCACACGCCACACGTTAAATTGAAAGCGGCGAGACTGGTCATGTAATCCATGGGCTGCCACAAGGAGGACACTCCTGATATCAATTTTCTCAGAGATATCCGACTTTAACCAGTAGGTAGCTTGTACACACACACACACACCTGGTTCCTGCGCCACGAATTCCTTCACTAGCGTACACGTTATATTCATCACTAGAGGTAAATGTGGTGGGGACTTTAACCTGACACCAGTCATGTCACGCCAAATCTCTAGCTAAACGCGTTCGTGTAAACGTATCGACGTAAACCACCAAAATGTGGTCACAACGGGTGGCACGGTGGCGCGGTGAGTCGCGCTGCCGCCTCACTGTGTAGAGTTTGCATGTTATCCCCGTGCCCGTGTGGGTTTTCACCGGGCACTCCGGTTTCTTCCCACCGTCCAAAGACATGCTGCTTAGGTAAATTGGCCTGCTGACTAAAATTTCCCCGGTGCCCTGTGATTGACTGGCGTCCTATCCTGGTTATAGCCCTGTCTTGCGCCCTGTCTCTGCCGGGATTGACTCCGGCTTACCGCAACCCTGTACAGGATTAAGTGGTTTCTGACAATGAATGAGTGAATGTGGTAACAACACGGTAGACTTGTGATGTGTCTAACACTCTACCATCAAGTATCAAGCAGTGTCATATTTTAAGGAAATACAATTTCGCTGATACTATTCCGTAAACGTGGACGTTCAAACAAAAAAATGACAGCTCAATGACGTTATTGTGAAGCTACGATTTCATCACCAGCAGCAGAAACCTGTCCCGGGCAGACTTTGTGACCGTGTTGTCTGTTTATTTCTGAGTTGTGGGTTGCCTTTCCTCACTCTGCCACATGCCTAGATGTGCAGATGTACGAGTTTCCATCAATGTTCCACACCATTCAATTATAACACGTGAAAACTCTCATAAAGGCCGAAACGGCTGGATTTTGGACCCCGTGCCCCAATGTCTATCGTTGCTCATTTCCACTGTCAAGACATTGGTCCAAACGTTGTCAAGAATATATGTGCAAAACAAATGTTTCAAAGCAAAGACATTAACAACGTAAAACTGATGGAAAACATCCTCCAAACAATTTAGATGGATTAAAGTGAGTGTATTATTCCGTACTGCGCTAATTATTACACAAAATTAAACTCGACAGTGCAATTAGTAAAATGCTAATTTACTGCATAGGTTTTATAGGCTCCGGTTTAATTGACAGCATTATGTGATCAATACCAGGACAAAGGGGCTGTTTATGCACAATTTGGTCTCTTGCTATTCACCGGGATCCATTAATCTAATAGGAGACTCACAAAAGAGCCGCATGCTGTGGGTCGTCGTGCGGCCTAGAAATGCTTTCTTAAACAGAATCTGCGCTCGCTTACCTTTGTACAAGTGCACTTACAGGAATTGGTAGTGATTTTTATAATCTAATATATCCGTGCTGTATTGATTTATTGGCAGAGCGGGTCCCGTGTTGGGCTAGAGAGATTTCATTTTCAGACGAGACGAGACGCACGCAGACATTTTTTGGCATTAAAAACATTAGAGATTTTCCAAGAATACTGAGCACCCGGCCTTTTTTGAGTGTGTTTGTTCATTCAAAACACAGCCAAGTGGAAACAGTTTTCGAAATTGCCGACTAAACTTCCTATTTCGAAAATTGACTATGTTGAATAGCTTTAATTCCATCTCTGCGAGTAAAAATGCTCAGGGCTATTGCAATTCAATCTACCGTGCGTGTTATTGTCTCGTTCAGTAAGATTTCAGAACTGTGACGTGGTTAGTACTTAGCGGTGGACTTTGGACCGCGCAAAATGTGGTGAATATCAACTTGGTGTATATGAAGCTATTACTCATTGTGATTAAAATGTGTCCGATTACATAACTTGTTAAGCTGGCTGAACATGTCAATAATGGTGGTTGCTGTTGTCATCCTTTTGATGGCTTAATATATGCACACTTATCCAATTTCAGTGCATCGTTAAAATATATTGTTCACTCTCTCACCATCTCATTCACTCGCGAGGTCTACTTTGGCTCCTCCGTTCAACTCCCCGTGTCTGTTTAACTCCCCACTGGCTCTTTCCTGGCAATATCATTTCCTCCCCCTGTCTCCCCATCTCTCTTCCAAGGCCCCTAATTCCCTCTCTCGGAACGTTTCTCAAACATGACAAAAAATACCCCCGGAAAATTATGGTGGACTTTGGGGAAAATAATTTAATAAAACACTAGCTTTGAGGATTCATTCGATCTAAGGAACCTTAACTCCTGCAGGCATTCTAGAAATAGCGGTTTGGTAATACGATACTGTATTTGTGGGCAATACTGTATGGGCATGGACTCTTTTTAATCTAAATGATTGGGTATTTTACACACACACACAGTACGTGCCTTGTTGATAATGTCCCAACAGCAGCTGTGTAACCCCTGTGGGTCCTGTGGGTCCTGTGGGTATCTGGATAACGTCAGTAGCTTTGGATTGGCCTAAAAAGACACACACAACATTTCCGACAAAAAAAAATCAGAGCATTTTTGAGTCTCCGTTTTTCGCCCTTTAAAATGCTGAAAAATACCAATTGTGCAGACACAGGAACCATAAAATATACAGCAGCCCATAAACATCTGACTCAGAACTGAGTTCGTAGCCAGAAGCGTAGTGTTAATATAATTGAAGTACAGTATAACTTCTCTTATTCATAACTGAACCAATAACCACTGAGATTCATTCACTTGGTAGGACACCATCACCTTCCAAAGAGTGACTCCGCTCCTGCGCTGCAGAATGTTTTATAGGGACTGAGGGAGGATTCAAAGCTGTAAATATTGAACCTATAGCTGAATACACTGACCGTGAGGCAAACTTAGCCACTGCTGCGTTAGTACCCACCTTGTGACTGCAGCTTGAGGAGGTAACGAAGCTGACCTAGAGTATTCCCAATATACACACAGATGCGTGGATGAGCGTTTAGAACGTGGCGCTAACGTACGATAGGGTGGAACGGTAGGCTGAGTGGTGAGCGAACTGCGAACCCAACTATGGCTAACATCAGTGATGTCACCTCGCGTGACGAAGACGAGTCGAACAATCCCGATGACCGACACGGCATGGAGAGCCCTTCATCTAGCAGTGGAGTCCCCAAAAGAGCTGTATATGCGTATGAATGTTAAAATCTCACCAGACAGGATTCGCTCGACCCGCAAATCTCAGTGGTCCGTTTCGACCAAACCCAAGAGGGCATTGAAATTCAAAGCGTTGAGAACCCCTGGTCTAGCCTCTAAAGAAGCCGCACCGTGTTTATTTCAGCTCATCCGAAAACGACGGCTCCGATTAATCCACCGCTGCGGTATATGTTTAATCTGCCCACTCGCGTTACTTGAAAGGGAAGGGAAAAATCCCAACATGGAATGATTTGCCAAACGGATTCGGTTGCCTCAATGGAACAGACGCAGGTGACCACTGTTGGCACACTCTATCATGTGTTATGGATGAGTGCGATTTGTAAGTAAATGTGATACGAGAAGATTCCGCGGTGAGAGATTTGTCAAGCCACAGCAGCCAGCTAAACATTAGCTCGTTTCCGTTACATAAAACTCAGTTTTCACCCTTCTTCCAAAACTCGGCACCGGAGACAGAGATTTTAGCCAAGCTGAATAAGTTACCTGCAAAATAAGAAAATGTTATTTTAAAGCAAAGGTCCAAAGTTAATATCGTACTTCGTGTTTACAAATCTTCAACAGTAGAACAATAAACATAGCACGATTTTCAATCAATTCAAGATGTTTACTTTCATTAAAGCGTGAGCGTTATTGCCAATGAGATAAAGTGAACGTTTATTACGCGTCGCGCAATGGGCGCACGCGGGGCTGTTACGCATCGACGGAAGCTTGCGCATTTTGGTCTGCTGCGGTGTGAAGGGTAGGGAACGAGGATGCTGGGGGGTGGTGGATCTGGGGCTTCGTAAGGGTGGGGCCACATGTCGGAAGGGTGCAGGGAAGGGCAGAGAGGAGAGTGGAAGAGTTGGGGAGGAACCGTCGTAAGTGGTGGTGGGGGATGTGTGTGTGTGTGTGGGGGGGGGTGGACGGTGGGATGGAGGGAGGGTGATTTACGGCCCATCTCTGTAATGAAATGGCATCTCTGGACGGGGCCGCAAAAAATGGCCCATAATGGATAGGCCACTTTGCTTAATGAAATTAGGTCTTTGGGCCAAAAACGCTGCCGTAACTCCATTAATATATGTGCGTGCGGGCGGCGGTGGTGGGCGGTGGTGGTGGTGGTGTGCGGGCGTGCGAGCTCAGGGGCTGCAGTGTGCTCGGAGAGCGACCGCGGAAGGCTGTGCGCGCCGCCGGCAGACACGGGAGAAAACCCACCCGAGGCGCGGAGGAGGAACCCGGGCATGCAGCAGCTGCTGGCGGCAAAGTGCAGCCACGCGGACAGAGAGGGACGCCTTCACCGAACGACGAGACGAAAGGACGGACATGCTCAAGGGTTCTCAAGGTGCCCAAGGTTTGCAGTGTGCGTAGCGTGGCGACATGCACCGAGTGTAAGATTATAGAGCGAATTAGGATAGACGCGGAGATCGGGATTGATATTGAGGTCGATGTTTTTTTGGGAAAGGGTTGTGTTTTTTTAATGTCCTTGGAAAAATATAAAATGTTCTGTAATTTAAGGAGGAAATCGGCTCAATGTTTACGCTGTATTGAGTATGAAAATGCATGCTTGAGTATTGTTGATTTATTTTTAGATGTCGATCGTGAATTTGCTGTCCGGTTTCTGGTAATGTAACTAATTTCACTGTGTGTAGCTTCTCGAATAAGTTATCAGGTATGTAAGTTAGAAATGGTATCCTGTCAAAACGCAAACGTGAAATGTTATGTTTTTAAATGTTTCAATTAAGTGATCATACTGAATTGCAATTCAGGAAATAATATCAACACTTTATTTTAAAACACGGAATGAAAACTGGAACTCATCTAAACGTTTACCTATTATATCCAAGACCATTTACCTATGAATTTAACTGACCATCATCTTTGGTTCTCTAATTGCGGCCGGATGTGGTTCCGTGACTTCAGCGCTCCCTGGTGTGCCCCAAACCGTGGAAACGAATGGTCGTGACAAAGCTTCATTCCATCAGCCACGATCAGCACCGGTAAAACCTCAATCCCATGAATAAGACCCAATGCCTTTTGTCGTCGTCATTGACTTCTGTTGATATTTCCTATGGGGTGCTGCTTGCACCGGATACTTAAGTCACGATCTTTTTCAAAATTGTATTTCTCTTAACAGATTCCCAGATGGACCACATGGCTCTCAGGTCGGTGCGTTACTCGTAAAGATGTGGCGATATAGCAAGCGCGGCCGTCACCGTCCACGCTGCCTGCTGCTCTTTCAAAGCGTCTCTACGGTTCTCAGCAATACTCGCCCCCCCTCTCCCCATCTCCCCACACCGAGAATCGTGAAGATCCCAGAAAGACGGCCGTCCCTGCCTTGTGCTTGATCTAACCATGTGCTGTCCCAAACAACATGGTTTGTTCATGCACCAGGTAGAGGCATGCCCTTTCTTCCTCCAGTCGGCACAAGGAATGTCACGGTGAAGTCACACTTTCCAAACCATTTCACTTGCATCGCACGAAATACGGGACATAAGACAACATTAACGTGGCAGGTTGACACCTGGCCGATTTTCTGGAACCGTTTAAACACCTTGCTGATGTGATTCTAAATATCGGCACACTTTTTGTCCCGCTCTTTCAGAAATATTACGCTGAAAGTTTACAGCTTCTGCTGTTCAGATTTCAAATCGTGCACGTAATGGCGCTCTGCGTCACCGCTGATATTGCGTTACCGCGATAGTGCAAGCGACAGCATGGCCTAGGCGGTGCATTAGCAGTGCTCTGTTGTTTTTTTTGCAAACAGCTCAAGGGGTTCGCAATTTGCGCATTTTTTTTTGGACACCGTTTCTTGACAAATCTGGCGGATATACAGAAAGTTTGTTCTGCAAAGGTAGTGCACACCCTCAAAGTTGTTATAACGAACTCGCGAAACGTGGGTATTTTCTATGCAGAGGAACGTTTGATGTGTTGTATAATGTCGAACCCTAAACCTACGAAAATAAACGGTTTTGTCTGCTTTGCCAAAAGTTACACACTTGTCAAACACGCAAACCACACAAACAATTCACATGGACTGATCTAAATTCACTGCTGCCGACATTCTGTCCACAGGTTAAAAACGAGTCCTTTTGGATATTCAGTGCAGCCAGCGGTGTAGCGCTCGGTGTAACGTAACTGGATGATGGTAACATCACCGGTCGTCCGAGCGCCACGGCACACGCAGCCTCGCCCATTATGGCCGAGTTTTGATGCAATGCGATTAGTCGACGTTGCACTTACGGGCATATATTGAAACAATATGTACCTAATGATTTCACACTGGTTTTTTTTGTTAAACAGAAGCAAGTACTATGATGATTACGATATATTTTTCCTAAATGTTTGCGCCGGTCAGAGATGGCAGCGTGGTTATTTTAACGGATCTAAAGATAAAAAACGAGTGATTCTCCCGCATAGATTTTTGTTTGATGCGAGCCAATGGCCGTGGTTTCCTGACATGGACATCTGGTGCAAACATGAAAAACACATTGCGCCCTAATTATTTTTGAAACAGTCACGTAAGAACGCTGCAAGACGTTGCATGCACGTTATTTTATTTTTAGAAAAAATCGACAGCCATTAGAAATGCCTAGATAGGCTACTTTTGTGAATCCAAAATAATACATATATACATTCAATGTATATATTTTGCTTTAGATTGAGTTCTCATCATCCACTTCAAAATGTATTTTAGATTCAGCAGAAAACATTCCCCCCTAACTAAATTGAAATAAATGAGAAACATAAAGTCAATTACAGGTGTGTGAATACATTTGCAAAAAACACCGTACTGGAAATGCAAGTAAACAAACTGAAATATTGCAGAATCACAGGTCATTTTTACACACGCGAGCGCAGTGCGATGTCTGGAGCGAACATCACGTTTGTCGAGAGGCTGCAGTAGCGAGCTGCACTGGCAGCCTGATCGCCTTCACCTCCCCAGCCTTCACGCTCCATCCCACCCTAACCGTGGAGCAAGAGAACCCAGTCACAACATCTACTCGTAAGATTGTGCGTCTGCTATGTGCCACGTATGACTTTACAGCTTTGGAAACCTGCGGCGCAAATGCTGGCTGATGTACAAGCAAAATAAATATATGTATAATGTACACGTATAAAGTCGGGGAAGGAGGGGGGCTGGCTCATTTTGAGCGTAATTGCTGGACACCTTGGATTGGAGTGCTTTTCGTGAGTTTACGTGTACATCGCCCTATTCACAATTCTCTAAGCTGTGAGCGTAGCTCCTGGTATAATGTTAGGGTGGGACAGTGCAAGTCCCGAATGCTAACAGAAAGCTTGCATATTACAGAATGTATACAAGCATGAACCTGGCAACAGAGAGGTAGCGGATATAATTTGAAGGTGGAAAAATGGATCGGGCGTCATATCACAATTAACATTTTCACAACCACAAGCATCAAAATTGAAAAATAAAAATTCGAAATTTTCAGCAGATGCTTAATCTAGAAGAGCAGCTTTAGCAACGCACGGTGACAACCTCCTTCTTACAGCCACTCCTCATTAATCGCTGCTCGCAAGGCAATTAGATTAACATTTCAGCTTCATTCATTTCTGAAGGTGTATATGAAAAACAAAATCACTAAACGCAGGGAGCTCAATGAGCCCTGCGCTAACTGGTACCCAAGTATTTGACTGAAGACAGTTCAACCATGGGACTGTTTTCCTCACTGAACAACAGGGTGGGGGAGAGTCTAAACAGGAAGGCAGTGTTAAAAGCTGTTACCCATCATGATAGCGCCGTCCATAACTTGTATTCATGCGATCGTGACAGGGGTATTTTACAGAGTCTAAAAAACGACCTCAACTGTGGCATCACTTAGCGTACACTTGACTAGTTTGAGAAAACCTGATGAGCAAAGAGTTAAGGGCAACGTCTAAGGCATTATCGTTTGACACGTCTGATACATATATTTAGCACAACAGCATTTATCACGAAACTGAGTGCTTAAAAATGATATGACTAACTAAAAATGCACATTATGGGACAAAAACAGGGAGGGATGACACAAACACAAGCACTGAATTCACGTAGTAAGACGAGTTTTTTTTTACAATCTTGGAGAAAACAAATTACATGACATACCGGTAGGTTGAAGGAAATTCCTTAAAAAACAAAACATCACCACCTGGACAAAGACAGGTCATTCAAACGACCATTCCACATTATGCAAATATCACCCATTCCCACTTGGAAGTATCTCATATTCAAACTCTTTTTGAACAATAAATTCACTTGCTTCTCACTTCGCTTAACAAAGCAAAAAGGGAAAAAAACAACAACCCAATATGACCTTGAATGTTGACCGCATCATAGGTAACATAAAGTGCATAACATGCCACAATCCCCCAGGTCGTTTGCAAGAAGAAAAAAAAAAAAAATCTAAAAATATTTTTTTTCTTGATCAATTACATAAAGCACACACACTACCTAGGATCTAAATTAATTAACACGCATTTCAATTCACCGACTTGGCACCCTCCTGCTGCCGCTGCGGGTTGATTGTGAACCGCACACCTCAAACTGGACGGGGTCGCTGTGATTGCAATTTATCGCACGCTTCAGGGGCAGCGAGGAAGGACGCCGTGACGCGGTGCTTTTTGTATCAATGAGTTTACCTAAATCTCAACGTTGGGTGACTTGCCCGATAAAATAGTGAGCGTGGCACGCTCTCCGTTCCATCGATACCAAAAGGAGCACAAGGTGGGTAACGACGACATTGGCTATGATCCCGACAATTTAAGACCTTCGTGTTTGTAATTACAGTATTTTTATCTTGTGATCCCGTGCAGCTTTTAGAGGTTTTGATGCGTTGACACCTAGTTGAAAGAAAAAAAACCCGAAAACTTTAATCTTGATAAAAAAAAGAAAGAAAACCTAATCAGGAAATTGCCCCGCGGTTTCTTAGCAGCTCCACGTCATTCACGATATATCACATAGCTCTGACCACTTTAGAGCGAGCAATCCCGCCATCAGAGTACACTCCGACAGTCCGCACATATTCGATCATCCGACCTGGACAGAATAACTTGGCTTCTCAGGCATTACTATTTAGAAAATGTGAAGGTTCGTCAGCTTCTATCCAGGCAGGCTCAGATGCACGTGAAATCAATTTGGTCAGAAGAGGGCAGACAGAATGGCGGACAAGAATCTTCCGGTGCATCGGATCGCGTACGGTTTACGTCACCTCCGCAGCCACTGTGGTTGAATTGCGACCCACAATCGTGACGATTCATTGTATTGTTTCCACCCTGCATAGACTTTTACCACAGACCTACGAAAACCAGCCAACACGGACAGTTGCTAATTATCCCCCAGGCAGGCCCACTCCAGACACTGTGATTGAATGAAACACGTCGATCCGATGCCAAGAGTTCCGTTCAGACATCGATTGCAATCTGCAACGGGTGCTTATTTACGTTAATCAACGTGTAGGCGTCACAAAGTAAAAGCTCATCTTCTCTCGAATGGTAACTTTCGTTTGTTGTAACAAATAAAATGCGTGGCGAGTTGTGTGGAATATATGACCTGGCCAGTAAACCAGCGTCAGTGAGACAGGCGCATGATTAGCAATCATCTAAATAACCTTAGACTCCCGCTCCTCTAGACACCGAGACTCATTCGTGGCGGTTGTAGTTGTACAGCAGGAATTGTTGGGGTGTGGGAGTGCGTGCTGGGTTGTCTCAAATACAACTTGGTTTTCTGATTGCACGTTATGTTCAAGTCAGCACAGGGCAAGTACTGTAATTAAGATATCAGTCTAAGGTGACGCAAAACTGGCACAGGCTGTATTTTTCTGGGCGTTTGCCGTACCAAACATTGCTTTGTGAATGGTCTAGATTTGTTCGAAACAAGACATCGAGCCGTGAAAACCTACATCAATACAAAATAGAACATCGCCATTTAAAGCAAGGTGGAGATGTAGGGAGGTTAGTCACCATCTAGAACTCACAGTTGCATGTGTACAACTCGACGCCACCAAAGTAGAGGCCACACATTTCAAAAGCACAGAAGGGAGCCATGTACTCATGTACTGACATTTGCAGTGGTCATACTGAAAGTGGTGAAGAAAGCCGCAAGAGCCGGCTGGCTATTGGTCATGATGGACACGTGATTTACTTACTGACGTCACAACTTCCAAACGCTCCCATAGAAATCTGTAAGTCACGCCGTGCATTATGGCCTGGCATGGAATGCACAATTTTTTGACATCTCAGACCTTCGCATTACTCACCAAATTATTTTTTTTCTCTCGGTGTGAACCCACAGCACGTAAGATGCATGGCACCACCAACCCTTGAACGCAGAATCCATTAAATTAAAATCATACCGTGAGTCAAGGCCCTTAAAAAAAACCACAAGGGAAGCAACCTGTTCACAACGTCCCCACTTAGAACTTTCAGTTGAAAACTGACGTGGGATTCCATACTTTCCCCCACCTTGCTGTTCAATCACTTCCCAAAATCTAAGCTTTTCTAGAGGACAACGTAGAGGTTGGGAGGAGCACAAACTGACACGGGTTAACAGATTTCAAGAGCAAGCCTGCGGGTGGGTTTGTAACGCTTTCACAGACATGCGCGGATGAAAGGGCCGTATTCCTGTAAACATTTGCACTGCTAACGCTTAAGAGTTCCTCGTTACCCCAAAATCCTGTGTCCACGAGTGCAGTTTCGTGTCACTCGTGAGCCGACGTTCTGAGCGTTTGTCACCGTTTGTCCATGTGTGTGTGGATGGCAAGCAGCGCTTGAGGATACTCAAGATAGGTGCGCGTTCACCGTCGTGTGTGAACCGAACCCTGGACGAGCGCCGGTGGTATTGCCGCAAGCGTGTGTGCACGAGCGATACGCGTGATTTGTAAATACATCAAAAGCTTTAACTTTATCTTGGTCCATCAGATTGTTTGTTTCAATCCTCACACTATGGGAAAACTAGACTGAAGGGAACAGTTTATGATCAAAAAGGTAGAAAATCGTTAAAATACTACTACGGCAGGTTCTAAACTAATGCGCGTATGTATACCTATCCAGTAGTTGATACTTTCGTATTTCTCTTTTTATCACTAGGGTTGTCATGTTTGTAACAAGTGAGGAGCAGCTGTGATATCTTCAGGCACCCAACTTACTTTGTGCACATCTGCATATGTACGTTAGCAGGTGCGGGTCTGCGTGTGCCCCACACGACAATATATGGCCAGAAATCGACCAAAATTGCCCCCACACACACCAACACACTTGTGACCAGACAATTACATTTGTTTGTTTTTTTAACGCAGCTGCACTTTAAGGACTCATAATCACCCTAGTGTTGTTGCACTACACATAATATATGCAAAAAAATGAAAGCATGTAGTGTTATTCCTCTGTCAACCAGTGCCCACAAGCAGTGAGTGCAGAGGGGGTTTGATGGTGTAACAGGCAACGCAAGGTTAAGGTGGGATAGACCAAAGTGCAGGTTATGCAACTCACGTGTGGTGGCATGTGCGCGTGTATGTGCATGCGCAATACCGGTGCAAGTTTGCAGACCCGAAGTTAGAATGCCGCTACAGAATGCAAGCGAAGCACTTATATCGTCGAGGATACTCCGTGACATTTGGAGCGCTATTAAGTGATGATACGACGGGAGTGCTTGCACGCTGTACCATTATGTAGCACAAAGACAAAGACAAAGATCCCCTATATAGCCTTAACAGACTGTAGCACACACGCACACACACCTACACATCTACTGCCAATACGGAAAGGCAGCGCGTACGGCCGACCGTGAGTGGCCGAGCGAACACGTGAGGTCGTAGCGTGGAGGGAAAGCACAGACAGAGATGTAAGATAGAACGCAGGCGTGGAGGACGCCCATTGAGGTGCGCTGGAGTGCCGGCAGTGCCGGTGTGCGGTGCTGGAGGAGGGTACGGCTAGTGCAGGAGAGTGCTGGCGTGTGCTGGGTACGTGCGGCACCGGTGTCATGAGGTGCCCTGCTCGCCGGGCTCCCCACAGATGGTCTTGCTGTACTGCTTCTGCTGCTCCTCCTTGAATGTGTTTTTCACTTTGCCTCTCTTGAGGCCACCGTCCCTGCAGAGGCACCGACGCGCGTCTCAGCGAACCGAGAGGTGACCGCAGCGCTTCCCGAGCAGCCGCTGCTCACAAATGTCACGCGTGGTGCCGACGTGAAAATGCGAACAACAACAACCGCCGTTCGCCACTAAGTGGCGGTGACGTCACCACAGCACTTGTGCCGGGCCAGGTGCACCTTCAAGCCACGGAGAGTGTTGAAGCCTCGCTGACAGGTCATGTGGCAGACCCAGGTGCCACGTGCTGACTGACTGAGATGACTCGCTGGGGCACCACCTGTGCTCCCTAGCGTGCCAGGTTGCTGAGTTTTACCATCGCGCGCACACACGACTCGTCGTGCGCGCCCTCCGATAGCCGTCATGCACAGGTGGGCAGGCTTACTACAGGGGTGAAATCATGACATGGAATTGTAACGCGTTGGTGCGAGTGCTGTTTACCACAGCAGGTCGACCAGGCCGCCCTGGCTGGCGATCTCGGCCTTCACGCGATTGGCAAACTGCACGGCGTCCTCATTCGCCTGCGGGGAACGCGCAGAAGCGCACAGCACATCGCGAGACACCGTCGTCATTGTCAACGTGATTATCATCGTTTTCACCTCACGCTGCAATGCACATACGTAACACGTTGATATTTTCGTCATGGATTTTCAATGTAAGAAAAAAGCAAGCTCGTCATTATGTATAGAAAATGTAAACTCAGTGAACAGGCCACGCCCTGCCGGTGAGCCTGCTATGTTGATAAAAGTTTAAGAGCTGAGACAAATGCTGTTGAAAAACACTAATCCGGATGCTTGTGAGCCAGACAGTTTATCATATATTTTTTTGAAGGTAAAACAAGCCTATTGCTGCCTTAATTTGTCGGGTATTTTGCCAAGGATCCCTCATGCAGAGTAATAAATGCCCAAATGCAAGCTCTGTAAAGATACAAGACAAAACAATTACCATGCGCGTCATGGGGGGGAGGTACCAGACGTTGCACACTATCGCCCAGCTGCTCATCATCCTCAGAAGGTAGTTCACCATGCCATACTTGCTGCTGTTCCAGAAGGCATCTCCAAACTGTGGGTCGTACTGTCAAACAAAGACAAAATCCCCCGTATAACCTTAACAGACTGTAAGGTCAAGTGCTGTTAGCAAGCAGACCCTATGAAGGCCGAGCATGTGTATACTCAGTTTCATTTCAACGGAATGGCCTACCCCAAGGTAGTGTGTTGGCTCCCCTACTATATAACATCTACACTAACGACCAGCCAATGGACCAGAATACTGAACGGTTCA
>JAZEWU010000025.1:4183418-4194002 GCA_036362915.1 Geotria australis | reverse complement strand
ACTCACCAAGGCTTTTGCTGGCTGAATAAACAGGCGTCGTTCTCACCAATGACGCATGCGACACGTGTACAGGAAATCATCAATTAGGAAACATTTAGGGTCGGGGGGTGGGGACAGTGTTTGTTAAGCGCCGGGCACGCAACTCACCGTTGGAGTTGGTTTTGTACGCCTTGTGCTTCGATTCCTTGATGCCGCGCTCTATCCTCAAGGTGGCCCACTGCAACACACGCGGTGCGTCACGAGGTTACGCCACGGCGATCAACGCAAGAGCCCTTCACGCCGCAGAAATTCACGCAAGAGCCGCGCGCTCAGGAAACGCCGTGTCCTCGCCACTTGCGGAACAACGCGATCCAAGTGCCGCTCACTCGGTGCTTGGGGATGCGCCCATCACCCGCGGGCGAGTTGCCCTGCCACGACACAAGCCGGGATTTGTACGGACCACTCGAGATGCAATTTGTGCCGACGATAGGTTGATTTATGTATAAATACCATCAACTTAGTCATCCCTGCCTACAGGGCACCGTCGACTGTAAAGCGGTTTAACAGCGTCTCATACATGGCAATTACACAATATTTTAAAGGTGGGAAGAGACACACCTTGGCTAAATATTTCAACAGCTGAACGAGCTGCTGAGTTGCTTTTTAATTCCCTGAACGGCAGCCAAAGAATAGTTGTAGATTGTTAACGACTTACTGTAGATGTATATTACGTCATGCGTATGCCATAGCCTTCAAATACTTAGATACCGTAATCATGTTTGTTACATTTTCCACATGAATCACAAACATGGTCGGGTTCACCAACTAACTGGGTTATTCAATCACCAGAGAACTTAAGTCATAGTTCAGCCTTTGTTGTTAGGACATAACGTATGCCTGTGAAGTTGGAGGGGGGTCTAACACACACACATACAGACTTTTGCCTTATTTCACAGGGGTGCACGCACGCACGCTTGACATCGCCTGATCGATGCACCACGTTATTCATTGACAAAGACAAAGACCCCCCGTATAGCCTTAACAAATTCATTACCAGCACACAATGCAACTGCACTCTTTTCAAGTGAGAGCAACAGCTTGCAAAGTTGCCCATTTTACTCGCAAGCCACATTGAATATTCACATTCCTTACAAAAATTACTGCTATATATGTAGAAAAAACTCTGGCACATTGCAAATGTCTTGCAAATTGTTGCAAAACACTGCTGAAGAGGCTGCCACGGCATCTTTAACAGTTTTGAGCGCGGGGGAGGGTTTATAAATAGAAATAACAGAGAAACTTTATTAAAATCAGATTAGGGTGAATGTGGCCACGCGCTCACGTTCCTGCCCGTGAGTATGGCCTGCAGCGGAGAGCGATGGGATAAATATTACACGCGAGGAATGTGGTGAAAAATCAGACAAACGGGGACGGCTTGACAGGTGGCATCGCTGGCAAGTAACTATCTCGTGGAATCGCTGCCAGAAGGCACTCCTTTTACCGAGGGGTCACACATGGACCCCACTCTTTAGTTAGGAAACGCACTTGCTCTCCTCCCGCGAAAAAAAAGTCCGTTGAGTGAACAGGGGGTGGGGGATTTGGAAATCTGGAAACTGTGTGCCGACAGGAACTGTGTGTATTCCTGCGCTAGTTATTGTGATAAGTGAAATTATTGTACGAGCCGAGAGACTCGTTAGGCCGAAGCTGCTGCAGTGCTCGGTAAGTACGGGCACCTCTTGGGACGGTGCTTTGTAATGTCTTGCACAATTATAACCACTACAAATAACAGCTCTGGAGGTGCGTCATGACATTCCACACTCCAAATACTAATTTACAGCTATTTAGCTAAAAGAGGAAAGTACAGCAAATGCGACCATCTTAAACTTTCCTTCTTCAAACAGTGCCCCCACGCCATGTTCTTGTTTAAACCATATTCCAGAGAGACTGAATCCCGTAATATAATCACTGCTGATGAATAGCCACATGACTATGCAGTGTGAGCTTTTGCATGAGTGGTGTATGGGGAGTGGTGCAGTGTACCAAAGAAACGCTGTGAGTGATAGCGCGATTGGCCAATAAGTTTTGAAGGACAATCTTAGCATTTTTGTTGAATGTTTTTGCCACAAGTATGTGTGGCTGCTTGCAAATTGGAACCTTTGCACAAAAGTGTCCATCGAGTGCTTTTAAGATCTTAACACTTTTTCTCATTGCCGGAACGGGTTAAACCTCGCATATTATCAATCCCATCGCTCGCCCCTCCAACTCACCTCGAATATCTTGAGCAGGCTGCGCATGTAGATCGTTCGGATGCCAAAGGAGATGCCGAAAGTGGCGGGCACCACGATGAAGACGAGTAGAATGGTGAGCCACACGCTCAGCGACAGTCCCAGCGCCGCCACCAGAGCTCCCTGTAATCCCGGCGCCTCCCAGCCCAACAACCAGCCCCACTCCAGTCCCATGGTGGCAGTCAGGTGCCCGTCACCTCCCAGGAAGGTTCCCTCGGCCTCCAATCACCACGGCGACGAGCCAGGCAGGCGATGTCGATGAAAATGATGCTGCGACATGATAAGGAATGAACGACACGAGTTGTTTTCATCAGTGCACATTACCCGCCGTGACATTTGAATCAGAAACATGGACACTTACGAAGAACAATAAGGGAACAGACTTGAAATAGGTGCAGCAAGAAGCGTGGAGAGGTGCATGCTTGGGAGTTTCACCGAGAGACGGGAGGAGAATTGCGTGGTTTAGCGAACATATGCCAATTCGATACATCATTCTGACGGTTAGGAAACATGTGGCCTTGGTAATGTCCTGGCATTATTAAGGACAAATAGCCTAGTGGTTGAGATTAATGGAGTGGCAACAAACTAATAAAGTCATCCAAGAGAAACTCTACTGCGGGGACGGAGCGATGAAATCAGATCGTGTGCAGGAGCAAGATGGATTGTTGCATTGCAAGACCCTGAAAGATTATTTCTCGCGGAGACCTTTATCCAGCAGCGGAGATTATGGCTCCTAATGCTGACCACTCGCTCATGTATCGATGTACATTTTTACAGCTCGATGTGTGAGAATTGCTCTCAAGAGCTGCTATTTCGGGATAGCCGTGTCGAGCGTTCCGCCTCGATAGTTCGCAACGTTTCGCCTCCAACGCCGGAGGCATCCTCAGGCCTGATGAGTAGGAACACTCGACAGGGTTGAACAAGAAAGATCAGCTCTTGAGAGCAATTCTCAAAGCTGACTCAGTCGTCGACCGTCTTGTGACGTGCCACGTAGTGACACATGCATGATCTCATTGGCAACCATCACTGGTGAATGTAACAATGCTCACCAAACTTACGATCTTACCAACATCAGCGTTAACAAAATAGTTATAATTAACACCGTACAACGCACAATCAACCACGCTCTGCTCTCGAGCTATAATTACACGCGTTGCAGCAACGAATGGCATCCGATGTGTCACGGATGCAGTCGTGCTTACCGAAGTTAAGCCAGCACTGTCACTTACCAACTCGTCACCAGTGTTATTTTGAGCATGGTGTTACAACTAACAGTATTATAACTCGGCACCAGTAAGGTGCAGTGAATGAGCGACAAGGCACACCATCCCGAACTCGCCGTACTGCTCAACGACACTTGTCCTGTTTTCCCAGGATCCCCTTCTTTTTTTAGGAGGCAGCTGTCCCGGGAGATCTGCAAGTTTTCCTGGAACAAGTCATTAGTATTCAAAGTCCGGGGTTTTTTTTTTTTCCCAGTTACACAGGGTACAGTCCGAGCGCTCTTTGTCTACTACCACCATACGTCCGTCCCGGCTTTCTGTGCTTCCCGGGTGGCAACACCCACCCACCCACCTCCACCAACCTTCTTCTCTCACCTCACTCACGAGGAGACCCGGTTGAAGCCCATACGGGACTCGTCCACCTTCGTTGTGCAGATCAACACCACCACCAGAGATAGCACGTCTCTGTCACTGTAGGTCTCTGCGTATCGAGCTGTACGTCTCTCCGTTCGGGTTGCAGAGCCTCGCAGCTCGGGTTTGTGTGGTCTCTTCGGAGCTGTGGCGTCACCGTTCGTGGTTGCAGTCTCTCGGTCCGTGGCCGCTAAGCCTCTGTGTTCAGGCTGTAAAAGTCTTTCCGTTCAAGTTGTAGCCTCGTCACTTCGCGCCGTGGTCTTCACCGTCCCTCCGTCCTGTGGGTTGTCACCGACATAGCCTTCTCTTCTCTTGTTCGATCTGTAACGCAGCCGTTCGTGCAGGCAGCTCGCCGTTCGCCTTGTAAAAGCCCGTCCGTCCGTCCTGTCGCCGTAACGCCGTGTAAGCCTCTCCGTGCCTCCGGCTCGGGGAGGGGAGCGGCCGAGACGGGAGACGAGTCGAGAAGCCGGGTCCGCTCCTTCGTGGGCCACGGCGGCTCGGAGTGAGGAGCTCGGGGCGCGGCCCTCGCCTCTCTACTAAAACGATTCGGCCGCCGCACGATTCGCAGGGTTTAGGCACCGCGGACAATTACTTACTGGGGGTTTCCTGCGGTGGCAGGAGGTAACTTCTAGAACGGTGGTGGTGGGCGGGGGGGCGTCGCGGAGTTTCTTTGTAATCGCGTGTGCTTTAGTGGTGGTGTTTGTGGTTGTTCGGGAGCGAGGCGCGCGATACGGAGGGTCAGCTGTTGGCTGCTGGCCACACCGTATTGGGGGGGAGAGCGTCACTGCGGTGATGCAACTTGCTCCGTTGAAGGAGCCGGAGACTGCGGTGATTATGACACCATAGTGTGACTTGACTAGGATGGCCACGTGTGTAACAAGTCACGTCCCCCCCATTCGCTATTTCCGCCCCCGTTCCACCCCACTCGCTCCGAACCCGCATCAGATTGACTGACTTCGGTTTGCCCGCGATTCCATTCACGGAACTCCATCCAGGTAGATTTCCGCTTGCGTGCCCCGCAGTGATTTCCCGCGTGGTCAAGTCCCCGGGTGCCTCTTCAGTGTCGCAGTGTTGGGAGCGTGCGGTGTGCAGGTCCCGCATTGTGGCTGTTGTCGGTCTTCTTCTTTGCGATTCTTCGAAGCGCGATGTTAAATTACAGTTTCCCATTTTCTTACACAGCCCCTTGCATTTTCATTGAACTCCGCAAGGTCTTTTGAGCTGCAGAGGTTGGGTAGTAGAGCACAGACAAGGCAGTGTTCCATAGTATGGTCTGCTTCTCCACATTCACAGGTGGTTGGGCCGGTCTTGTAGCCCCATCTGACCAAAGCATCTTTTGATCGTCCCGTTCTAGTTCTCAGGCGGTTGAGTGTCTTCCACTGAATCCATGGTGCATCTGAGCCAGGAGGGAAGTCTTCAGCAGGTGGGATTCCCATGCCAGTTGCAGGAGGGTCACTCTCAAGCTTTTCCGTCCAGAGCTGGAGTCTGGTTTCCCCTCGAGATGTTGTTAGGGGCTGCACATGGCTGAGGAAGCTTCTTCTTGACTTCAGTCGTTGGGCCGGGGGTTGACGTCCATGAAGGAGGTGGCGTTCATCGCCAGTAGCCTTTGTCATCTCGACTCGACTGGCCACTTCCCGTCGGATATCAGCAGGGGCAATGCCAGCGAGGAGGTACAGGTTGTTTGTGTGTGTGGGTTTCAAGCAGCCAGTGATCAGGCGGCAGGTGTTGTTCAATGCCGGGTCAAGTTTCTTGGCATGGGTTGACCTCTCCCAGACAGGACATGCATACTCCGCAGAGGAATAGCACAAGGCCAGAGCAGTAGATCTTAATGTGTGTGCTGTGGCTCCCCATTTGGAGTTGACCAGTTTTCGTAGGATGTTGTTTCGGGAACCCACTTTCAATTTGGTGTTTTTGACGTGCTCCTTAAAGGAGAGAGTGCGGTCCAGGGTTACTCCAAGGTAGACAGGGTGCTTACGGTGCTCAAGTGGTGTTCCAGACCATTTGATGTTAAGAGGTCGGTTGGCTTCACGATTCCTGAGATGGAAAGAGCAGACTTGAGTCTTCGCTGGGTTGGCATGTAGGTGGTTGCGCTCATAGTAGAGGTGTAGCTCATCTAGGGCTGAGGTGAATTGAATTCACGTTCGCGTTTCCTGGCTTGCCCTCACACCTCATTGCCCGCGGTCTCACAGCAACTCGGTCACTGTGTGTGGCAGGTGTCTATGTGGTCGTTTAAGATCTTGACGCTTGTATTATTGCCAGAAAGGGTAAAAACCTCGTCTTTTTTAAACATCATCTAATTCAGTCGGTTCGTATTTAAGCTGGAATGAGCCGCACAGCTCTTTGTAACATTTGTCCAGCGGGGAGGGACAAGCAGGTTACAACATCTCAGGGCACCCCGGGGGCAATTAAGTCAGGAAAATTAACCTAGACAGCAGGCAGCGTGTCTTTAAACTGTGGGAGGAACCCTAACGCGACCTACGTGTTGCGTTTCTTAAACTGAACGGGAGAGAATATTTCACCGCGGACCCCCAACCTCTGAATCTCGCCGCTGGCCGCTGGCCCAGAAGGCGGCAGCAAACGGGAGCGTGACACAGGGGGGTGACGTGCGAACTTGTGAACTGACCTTCGCCTGTTCTCTCTCCCGTCTTTCTCCCCTCTCGCCATCGCGCTCTCTGTTCTATTTGCTTCTCTCCCCTTGTATTGTATATCTCTCTCTCTGTCTCCCCGTGCATCCGTGTGTGCTAGCCGTCATCATGTCTGTGCTGTGTCGAGTCACGGCGCATCTGCTCGCGGCGCAAAAGCCGCGTTTGATGCAATGCGCGGCTCGGGGACTTACCGCGGGTGAGTGCGATTCCTCGCACTGCGACTCATTACTCGCACCGCCAAGTAACAACACCGGGGGATAACACGCCGCGGTGGTAAACTGCAACTGCACTCGCGTTGCAATGACACGCTGCAATGACACTCGTCCTGCAACTAGACTCGCGTTGCAACGACGCACTTCAGTGACACTCGCACTGCAACGGCACTAACGCCACAATAGTACTAACCACTACTCAGCGTGCAACAGCATGACACTAACGCTACACTAATACTATCGTCACAAAAACACGAACAGTGCAATAAGACTGTCAACCACCGATAACACCAACTCTGCAATAACAACTACCCTTGACACTTAACACTGCCTGCATGGCACGGGTGAGAGAGCGACACGATGACAAACACAACACTGCTGATCGCACCAAATATATATGCTGACAACACAAACGCCGTACTCTAATAAGACTAACATTGTAACGCGAGACAACGCGGCCAACACTGACACTACTAACAACCGTAACGCCATTACCAATACAGTACCACTGTACCCATACTAACACTCTACCCGCAACATTGCCTCTCCTTCTAACGCTACCCCGGTACGAGCACTCGAATCTTCACACACTACCCCAGCAAGCGATTCGTCTTTAGATATAACGTATCTGCCCCCCACTACTCTCTTCTTACAGACTTACACAATTCCCCTGACAATACTGTACTCTCGCCATTACTGTACGGTCGCAGAATCCCCTAACATATCAGCATTACACGTGGTCCTTTGTAACGCCTGATGTGTACCACGTCTCAATGGCCAACCTCTCGATAAACCATTGCAGATGTATGGATATGAGCCAATGACGTACTTTGCTAGAGATAAAAAAATAATATTTGACCTTCCTCCGTTGCAGTCTACCGTCGTTACACCCATAACCCAACGTGTTTTTTTTTATCAAGTCTTTCATCTGTGCAATTTGCTTTCGGTTGTGGTTCCTGAAGATGATGCGGAGCCTACTAAGAGTTATTAATGAAAGTGTTCATTTTTCTCAAGTCAACGGATGGAAAGTCACAAGTGGCTGACCTGTCCTTGTCACAGGAACAAGGAACTTTAACAGCTTTGGGTAGACACTAGAGAAGCGCATCATCAAACCTTGATAGATCGCGAGACTTCTGATTTGCATTTTCGGCAACAAACCAGAACGCCTGAGGATGCCTCCAACGTGGGAGGCGAAACGTCGCGAAGTGAGGCCAAGCGCTCGACACGGATATCCCGAAAGAACAGCTTTAGAAATAAATTCTCAAATCAATTTCCTTTAAAGAGGTCATATCTGCCTTTTAGAGCGCCCTAGTTAACTAGGCGACAGAAATTAAAGGGCAGTGTACCTGGTGTACTCAAATTAAGATGTTTGAGCTAAATAGAAACACACACGTGTGCAGATGCAACGTATAAATCGTTGGTGTGTTTTTGAACTTGTTGCACTCTGCTGATCCAGTTGGTCATAATCCCCTGTGAGCCCTCGGATATTAAGTTATTCTGTTGCTGAAAGGATTTAAACAGTGAGATATTTTTCAGAAATACTTGAGCTTGTGTAAATTGCAAATACCCACAGCTCAGCTGACCAGACCAAAGTTGTGTCCAGAAGTAATTTGTTTATTTTGTGCTTGGACAGTCAAATTCTCAATTTTAAAAAAGCAACATCAGGGACTCGGTTAACATTTTTACAACACATTTGACAATGTATTAATAAAGACAATGTATACATGGTTTAATGCATGCAATTGTTAACTTGGCTAGGTGGTGAAACAACATTAAACTAGAAGTACAATTTGCAGAAGGGACAAAATACAATTAAATACAGTACTGCTCAAAATAGATCTGATACTGCATTGGCAATGGTGCACAAGCACAAACCCTCAATACATTTAACAACAACACTACCCCAACAGAAAACATACGTGACATTTTCGGCAATAATCCTTTTTTAATAGCAAACAGATCCTTGTCAAGTATTCTCACTCAAATTCACCTACTCAAACAGACACCACAAGAACACATTCAATGGAATTGCGCCGACACCCAGCCTGGTAATGTGGAACACCCCCTTTAAATGCACGTGTACTATTTCCAAGAAGAATAATTCTGCAAAAAATAATGCCCTCGTGTAAGCAGTGTGTACATTGCATTGTGCATTCGCAGGTGTGAAGTACGAGTACATTCTGGTGGAGAAGAAAGGCGAGGGCAACAGTGTGGGCTTGATACAGCTCAACCGACCTAAGGCCCTCAATGCACTATGTGATGGCCTGATGCTGGAACTCAATCAAGCCCTGGAGTTGTTCGAAGGCGATTCAGGAGTTGGGGCCATTGTGCTCACTGGCAATGAACGTGCCTTCGCTGGTGAGAGCATCACGCACGCTTAAGAGTTATTAGTATATTGCATTGCATGTTCGTATTCACATTGTGACATACATTTTATCTTTCCCCAAAGTAGTATTATTCATGGCTTTGGCGCCGTATCACAAGACGAAATATCGATGCGGAAATCTCACAGAGCAGTGTGTACTCAATTGTATATGAGGATACCCTGTGAATGAAGATATCCCAGAACTGATACTGATATAATTTACAGTGGCGTTCTTATCCTCAAGCCCTGCCTGCTCCAGAGAAGTATTAATTACATAATTGTCAAAACAATATATTTATCATTCTTGCAGCTGGAGTTTAACAAAAGTTTAAAAGCGAATACAATGTGAATAATTTGTTTTCCATAACGTGCTTGTGGTGACTAAGTTGAGACCATAATTTCACCACACCTGCAGAACCAGGTTTAATCACGAGTGGCTGAAACGTGAAATTCAATCCCAGGATCTCAGCGGTAATGGCTCAGTGCTCTGACCCCCGAGTTACCAACCACCCCTGCATTCTACATTGTTAAAGACCTTCACTGAAAACGTATCTCATCTTAAGAGCTGAAATTTGCCACTTAATCTATCACCCTTTAGGTCACTCACATTCTTGCTCGCTGAAGTACGCGGGGTTTTTTTTCAATTTTACACGCGCAATAGCCACTTAACTGGGTCACGTTGCTCTTTTCTTCAGCGGGGGCCGACATAAAAGAGATGCAGAACCGCACTTTCGCCGAGTGCTTCGGTGGGAACTTTCTGTCACACTGGAATCGTGTCGCGCAGACAAAAAAGCCAGTCATCGCAGCCGTGAATGGATTCGCAGTAAGTACACCTTGTTCTGCACCTTGCTTCTTACTGGCGCTGGATGACATTGCTGCTTGGCAACAGGTGGACAGCTCGATGGTTGAGCTCTCCGACAGAAACTTTTTAAATCAGAAACTGGTTCGTACTGAATCTTATAAACAAAAAAAATTAATGCAGCATCTGGTCTCTTCTAGGTTTTGGGTGTCTTTGAACAAGGGGAATCTGGTTGCAAAACCATGCAGGGTAAACCAGGTTATTCTGGGCTAGCGCAATGATGAAATGTGCCTGATTTGAGGGTAAAAGAGGGCAAACTGCTCACTTTTTCAGCAATTAAATGTCAATCTTACCAAGCGTTTATTTCTACCATCTGCAGCTTTCATCACGAGCCAAAGTAGCACTTAATTTACGGATTGTAGTTTCTGTGTGGCCACATGCCGAAGATATATATCTCATGATAATGTCCCTGGCATTGTCGGTAATGCATATATGCCACAATACCAATCATAACAATTTTCTAGATTCCACTGAAAGCTGTGACTTATGGTTTGCAGTTGGGAGGAGGTTGCGAGCTGGCCATGATGTGTGACATCATCTACGCTGGGGAAAAAGCCCAGTTTGGGCAGCCTGAGATTGCTCTTGGCACCATACCCGGTATGCCAAATATG
>JAZEWU010000025.1:4149344-4166442 GCA_036362915.1 Geotria australis | reverse complement strand
AGTAGATTTTACATTTATAACGCGCACGTGTTCGTTCAATGTCAAAGGTATTCATTCGACGAGAGAACGACCCAGAGGCGTAGCGAGGAAAGTGCAGAGAGGTGGAGGAGTCAGCCAGGCGGTTTGCCGCTGCCATATTGCCACACATTGCTTCCTGTATATCATGATGTTATCGGTCAACTAATTAATGAGTGGGTTTTTTTAAAGTGTGTATAATTGTGTGAGAGACAAGGATGTGATTTTTTACATTTGAAATAGAGACCTCATAATTTGATCGAGTGCTACGAACGTTTATTCTTGTTCGTTAATGACAACGTGTGCGATATTAACACTGACCGGAATCTTCGAGGATGGCGGCATCGGAAAGCGAGCTGTCTTCAGATTGCTCTTTGCCTTCGGAGAGGAACGATTGATCTTTCTTATCTTCATGCACACGACGACGACAACAACAACAAAATAAGAGCGTCAGTAACTTATAATGTGCAATACGTCTATAACATGCAATTATCTGCTGGTTAATTATCCACATTGGAACACTGGGCTTGGCAAATCTCAACACATGGTCTCGGTGAAAACGGCACATTCAAACGGAGACCGGTCCGTATGGAACAACAACTCTATACCGAGTACAGGTAGGGCGAGTGACCCACAATCGTAACGTTAGCAGTTCAGATCCTGCTTGAGGTTCGACTCATCATCACTTTGGGGGAGGGGGGTGGTCGATAAAACGAGTACCACTTTGCGGTAAATTCATCACCGGTTGTCATGGATAGACCCATCCCCCTAACTTCTACCCCTACCTCAGGGCCGCACACAGGATACAGGCACCCGTATTCTCACCCAAGCACAAAATCACCGACTCTTTTTTTCTAACAAACGCCAGTCGGCACCACGGAGCGACTGCTGCTGCCCCGGAGTAACCGGCTCGCTCCGCGGCACGGCGCCGGCTCGGCCCCCGGCGCGCTCGAACCTCCCGCGGCCGCACCTTCGATGAAGAGCGACGCGCGCTGCGTGGGCTCCTTGCCGGCGCGCAGCCGGTACTCGTTGATGGCGCCCTCGATCTGCTGCAGCTTGCGCGTGGCGTTCTGCAGCGACGTCTTGCGCTGGCGCCGCATCGTCTTGCTGATGTGCGGGTCGGACACGAGCTTCTTGGCGGCCTCGGTGATCTGCGTCTGGATGGCGAAGTCCCGCTCCAGGCTGTCCAGTTCCTCCTCCTAGGAGAGTCGGGGCGCTCGTGGTCACGGGCCGTAGTGTGAAGCCATCGTGAAGTGAGACCAATAGTACTGTACGCTGTTTTATGGTAATTCCAAGACTTTGGAAGTTGAGATGTAAACACTAAACAGCGCTGCTATTGGCCGAGAAGCTACCCAAGTGGCGTGCCTTTTGCATCGCCGATTGGCTGCCGTGCCAACCACGCGCTCATAGAAGATATAACGTGATTTAATCGCATCGTAAAGCGAGGGATCACTGTAAACGCAACCCTTACTGTAGCCTTTTTGTGACGCTCCTGCTTTATTATTACTATTCTGCTTGTGCTTGTTTACCCCAGGAAGGCATCACCCAGTCTTAGCAGGATCCAGCTAAGCTCGTCACCGCACGGGCCAGCGGCTGCTTTGTGTGTAATCGCAGATGAGTGATTTGCGGGTAGTTTCTCAGATTTGGCAAATTCCCAGATGAGGGCCATCCCTGTATCGTGCGGATCGTGAGAGCCACTGTTGTACGACCCAGGTGTGCCTGATTATTATTAATGGGCGCGGCTCGGTAAGGGCATACGTTTAGGTTTAATTCCAGCCTCTTACAGCTGTTTGTTGTCGCTGAGAGGCTTTGTAAGCACGGCCCGTGCAGTTTGTGTGACGCCCTTGCGTGCCAAGAAGGCTGCAATTACAGTTGCGAAATACATTTTCCATCACGTGGCCTGATAAAAAAACCTCTCGTATGTGTACGTGTGCTCGTACATCCCCTTTTCAGTCCGCTGCTGGATCCCAATGCGGGTTATTTAAACCACAGTTCACCGCAAAGGTCAGTGCAGGCTGACAAAGGCAGGGAACATAGTCCCCGGAGCATAGAATCACAGAACAATTGATTTTGTCGCCATGCTGTCTGCTGCCCACAGCATATCGCCGAAGCAGTACCTAACAAAGTGATGTGCAAGGTGGTCGCCCATCTGCACACTATTCAGGCTCGAACAGCTTCCGATTTGAACATGTGAGTCCTTGCAATAAGGGTTACCGAATACGCACGAACCTATCTGGATATGATAATAGACAGGAGTCTGTCACCACTTAGAATGAAAAATGTTTGGCGTCGCCCCCTTGTGTCCAACCCACTGAGCTATAGAGTTTCTCCACTGACTAATGCTGTCTTTACTGCAGTATAATGCAATGTAATGTACGGTACATTACAATTGACCTGGCCAGGTGACTCGACAGCACAGCGAGCGGCTCACAATCGGAGAATCCGGAGTTCAAATCCTGGCTTTCAAAGGGTCGACTGAGCCCAGCATCCCTCGGGAGTGAACAGCGGTTGTTCCGACGAATAGACTCTGCGATAGCAAATTCCTCCAGGGGGCTCAGGTGTAAATCAACAGCTCCCCGTCCCCCACTTGCCCAGTTTGCCCAGCTTGCCACCCCCTTGCCTCCCCGTGTCCCCGAGTAAAGCACACACCTCCCCACGGGGCATGATTTTCTTCTCGTCGAGCTTGAACGACGTCCCGACCCGGCGCCGAACCGCGGGAGGCTTCTCGCCGGCAGTCAGCGGGTAGTCGCTCGGCAGCTTCCCCGTCAGCTCCTGGACGCAGACACCAGCGTGGTCATCGGGCGGGCGTCACCAACTCGGGCAGGAGAGATTTGGCCCCAAATATTCGTGTGAAACACCGGGGGAAAAAACTTCCTAAATCCTCACGCCCACTATCCGCCACCTGTCAAATGTCACCGCCACCCCTGTTTACGGTTCGGTACCTCGATCGCTCCGGCTCGTGGGCCCTGGTGCAGTTTGCTCCGCCTGTCCACTCGACAGCTACAGTGGCTACGCTACCGGTGCGACACGTTTATTAACGGGCGGAGGACTGGCCGTGTGCTGATACCGTCGGGTCGTTTGCTCATAATAATAATTAATAATAATAATAATTCAATTTATATAGCGCCTTTCACCCGAGGGTCACAAAGCGCTGCACAAGGGCCGCGAAAAGGACGGCATGTCAACAACGAAAGACAAAACAATAAAAACCAAAGCAACAGAAAATAAATGATTAAGGCTACTTTAAATATACTAAAAGGTTGTGAAACTGGCAATCTTAAGAGCGGCAACATTCTGCCAGCGTCCCCTAAGATGGCCATCACTTCCTTGAAGACAAACACGGAGGGAGACAGGGAGGAAGGGTGAGCAACAGGGAGAGACACAGGGCCACAGAGACGGGAAGACAGAGAGACAGACACGAGGGGGAAACAACGCCAATCCAAATTAAACAATCAACATTGAAGCAGGGCGGCACGGTGGCGTAGTGGGTAGCGCTTCCGCCTCACAGCAAGAAGGTCCCGGGTTCGAATCTCGGCTCGGGGTGCCTTTCTGTGTGGAGTTTGCATGTTCTCCCCGTGTCCGCGTGGGTTTTCGCCGGGCACTCCGGTTTCCTCCCACCGTCCAAAGACATGCTGCCAGGTTAATTGGCGTACTGATTAAATTTCCCCAGACGCCCTGCGATGGACTGGCGTCCCATCCTTGGTGTTCCCCTGCCTTGCGCCCTGTGTCTGCCGGGATAGGCTCCGGCTCACCGCGACCCTGTATAGGATTAAGCGGTTTCTGAAAATGAATGAATGAATGAATGAAACATTGAAGCACAAGCACACGCAACAGCAAAATAAAACGCAGGCACCCACAACCACAAAACACAACTTCCATACGCTCATCATCGACTCCAGAGATTTCAGTCGCATGCGGTTATCAAATCCAAGTTATAGACACCGTATCGGTGGGCCAACCCAGCTACACGCTGGAGGGATTATATATCTCGGCTGGTCAGGGAACGCCTGGGAATCCCTCAGCAAGAGCTGGAATCTGTCGCTGAGGAAAGGGATGTTCGGTTCACCCTCCTTGACCTGCTGCCGCCGCGTACCCCCATCAGCACAAGCGGTTGATGGAAATAAATGGATGGACGGATGGATTGGAGACAAGACGGCTGGTGATAGAACGGCATGGATTGTGGCATCATAAAACCGGAAGAGATGGTCTCGTCATAGGCCAACATTCGTCCAGCGGTGGATAGACTACAGCTGATGACGACGGGGATGATGATCGATCTGCTTCACACCGTACTGTACTTAACAGCAGCGAGAGCGCCGGAGGAAGCGGCGAGCCAAAGTAGACAGTGCCGAGGGAACGGGAAGCGTGTCAAAGCAGGAATTGTGTAAGAACACCGAGTCTGGCTGCAGGCGCGAAGGAGTGGAATGTGTTTTGATGAGGGTGGCGTGTTCCAGGGGGAACATGTCGGAGGGGGAACCGTTGCCGAGGCGAGGCATGGCAGCGTACGCCTGCAAACCTGCGCTCTAGAGACAAGGTTTTGCGGATCGCGCGGATATCCGTGAAACCCCCAAACCTCCCAGGCTGTGAGTCAGCCAGGAGACAGCAGCTCAGCAAATGCGGTTCACGAACCCACGCGTGCGGAACTTTTAGTCATTATTACATCTTTACGCTGAACTGCCTTTCTCAGCTTCCTCTCAAACAATGCAATAACCCCTTTAAAACAAAAAAAACCCTCAACCGGCCAAACATTCTAACTCAGGGACACTGTGCCGAGTGGGATTAATCGAGACGCTATTTTTTGCGGACTGCCCGAGACTCAGGGAGCCCCCCGAGTCTCGAGACTAGGCGAAGCTCCGCGAGGCTCAGCGAGGCTCTCCCCGGGTAAGCCAACAACCCGATCGTCGGCCCAACGTAGGGTGGCGTGCAGTGCTCACAGCCTCGCGCAGGCACATGGAGCGCAGTTCCTCCAGGCGAAGCCGCAACGAATCCTCGAGCCCCTCCTGCCGGGTCTTGAGTGCCGACATCATCTCCTTCTTGGCCGTCTGGCTCACCTCCGAGTCGACCGAACCTGCGCGGCGAGCGGATGGAGGGGTGGGGTGTCAGGTGCGGCCAGGGTTAGCCGAGTTGGAAAATTAACAGAAGTGAAAGTAAGCCGGTACGGACCGACACAGAGTACACGGGTAAGAAAGTGGCCGGAGGATTATTGTCAGCAATTCGCGTGTTTGTTGTGTCGCAGGAGGTCCCGTAAAGAGCTTGCAAGCTCACTGGATATTTTTCTGCCGTAATACTAAACATCTATCTGTCAGTACAGGTAGGTAGCGGGGTTGTGATACGAACGAAGCAGTAAAAAAAATGTAAGTTACTTTCGCCACTGAAACTGAGAAATGTGTTTGTGTCAAAGCTGCTTGGATATTCGCACTGGGTCATAATGATGTTGGTAAATACGAACGGTGTAACACCGATGCGAGTGGCATTATCAGTAGAGGCAACAATAACACCCATCATCACGGCTTGACGTTATCTGTAACAAATACGCCATTAACATCACTTGGCAAATGGAATATTAATCGTTGTTTTTTTTAACAGCCTGCTGAGAATGCCCCAGGTCTCACTGTTGCTGCTGCCCTGGCTGCCCTGGCTGCCCTGGCTGCCCCGGCTATCTGTGGGAGGAGTAGTTGGTCCCATAGCTTGGTGGCTTCGTCCTCGGTTGTGCCAAGGCACCGCTCCCTCGTCACACCGACATTTCCCCGTCCTAACCCCCCCCACACCTCTTAAACCCTAATGTTGCTGTTCGTTTTTTGTTAAGCATCCTGAGTTGCAATTACCTTCAGATGCTATATTAATATAACTCGTTGTTCCTTGCGGGAGCGCATTCAGGCTTGGTAAGTGCACTTGGAAGTGACGTCAATTACAAGGACGATGTCTGAGATTCACGAGCGAGCAGGGGTGTGGATGCGAGATGGTGGCAGGGGTGAGGCTGTGTGGGTGTAATCTTAATCCCTTGTGAGTAGACATGCAATGATTAATTTTTTTTAGCACGTATGCAAAGCACGTGTACATATTAGATGTCCAAACTGAAGAAGAAAAATTAAGATCGGCAAAATATTATTAAAAAAGATCTCGTTAAAACTATAAAGACTAATTATTTTTCAATGTCGAATCAATATAATAGAGTTCGGGTTACGTTCTGATGACCCCGTTGTAAGCTGATGTGGTCGAAAGTCAAAAATACCTTTATAACAGTTTGTAAACAAAACACAACCAGCTGCTAGACACCCACACACAGACTCAGACCCAGACAATAACAAATATGGCTGCCTTGAACCAGCGCGGCCAGCGGATGTTATCGTACCGCAGCTGGGGCGGTCGTCGTTAAGACTTGAAAATAACATAATAGGGTTACAGGGACGGCCGTCGTAGGTCTGGGCGGTCATAAGTCGCTTGTGTCGTATGTCGAGGAGACACTGTACATGCTTCCAACTTAAAAGACAACATACCGAAGAAACGATTCAAATGTGTAAATCAATGCAGTGACAATCTAACAACAGTAATACGCTATAGCAGTGGCTCTTAACTTGTTGTGTACGCACCTCTGGCGAGTGCCAGATACCCTTGCTGGGGGTGCGAGACATGCCAGATTTTTGTGTTTATTGTATTACATATGTATTGTATTATATGTATGTTTATTAATTAGGGGTGGGAGAATATATTTTGAGAAGGATATGAATGCAGGCTGGAATAAAGGTTAGTAACCACTGCTCTATAGTATGATTCAATACATGTGCCACACGAACTGCTAATCGATTAATACATTCTAACGGATCAATAAATGTATCCTTACATGGCCTAGACCCCGCATTCTCAACCGGTGGGCTGCGACTCATCAGTGGGCCGCGAGCGCCACCTTCTGGCCGGTGATAGAGACCAGTGGGCCAAGTGGGCCTCGAGGTGCAAAAGGTTGAGAGCAGCCCTGGCTGTAGGCTACGAGCAGCCAGCCTCGAGGCACCAATGTCAGCTGGCAGGTCTCGTGGCAGCTGTGGGACATCGTCGCACGTTGCACCCCACGCTCTTTCCAAACCCAGCAGCACAACCCCTGGGCAGGCTGAGTAACCAGCTCCCGGAAAACCGGAGTTAGGTTTGAGTCACCGGCATGACCGCCACGTGTGCACCGCCCAGTGTTGACAAGCGCGTGGGACGATAACCGTGGAATGTACGGCTCAAGTACAGGGGGCGGCATGGAAGTGCGACGCCCTTGCGTACATACTCGCGAGATGAAAGTTCGTCGTGTTGAAATTGCTGTTGTTGTTTCCTGTTATTGGATTAACCGGGGGATGAGTGGCTTACCAATGTGTCAGTTCAGACCGCTCAGCGGCAGTGCGGAGTGACACTCCTGAGTGACACCCCTGTTGTAAGTACTGATGCGATGTTTCAGTGATTAAAATCGATTCGTATGCGAACACCACGGCGCCGACGTGATTCTGATGTGCTATCTGATCAAAGTGTTGGTAGCCTTAGAACAGTTGTTTAGGATTCGTGCAAAAACGAAACATTCTGTCCCATTTCTGATTCTGGATGAAGCCCCTCCCTGTACACGTTGACCGCTCAGGCCCGGTTCGGATATCGATTTCCACTGATGTTAGCCGTGATTAAGAATCAAACTCAGCCTATTTATTTTTGTCAATTCGCGTGTTTGTTGTGTCGCAGGAATGCCGTAAAAAGCTTGCAAGCTCACTGGGTATTTTTCTGCTATAATAATAAACATGTATCGATCTATCTGCTGCATTCATAGTGACGTACACTAACCACTCTACCACCGTTACACATCATATCGAACACACGACCGTGTTGATATCGTGACTTTGCACTAAACGCGTCAATTCAGGTTATACTTGGTGTTGCCTGCGAATTCTACCAAACACTTCGAAGCCGAGCTGAAAGACAACGATGTCCAGAAGCTGACCATCGTGCTTCGAAGAATCGCAAAGAAGAAGAAGAACTAAAGAGGCCTCCGGGCGGGAGCCTGCAGGTGGCTTACCGGACGACAGGAGACTGCCCCTGCTGGCGCTGATGACCTGCCCTCTGCTGCCCATGCTGGTCAGCTTGCTTCTCTTGAGCGTGCCCGACTCGGAGAGGTCCACCGCTATCTCGCTCAGGCTCCGCGCCGCCGGGATCTTTGCCTGGATGACACACGCGTGGGGGGGGGTGGGGAAGCCACCGACGATGAATGAACGAAGCCTCACTGAGAGGAGGTGGTGGGGGTTTCTGTGAGGCAATCGGAGGAACCGCTGACATCGCTGACAAAGTACGTTGGCCGTTGAGCAACTTTTTTGACACTGTACAGATAATGGAAAAAAATATACAAGGTTTTAGATTTTCTGGCAATGAGACAAGTGTTAAGACCTTCAAAAGGTGCTCATAGTTTTAACAGCAAGACCCGAGCTACAAATGCATTGATATTTGGATTGTACAAAACTGCTTGCCTTGAGGCAACACTTGTCTAACACTGACACTAGGCTATAAAGAGAGCTGTCTCTGGTGTGGGCCAATCAGTTTCAAGGACAATGCATATATTATCATAGCATTTTGTTTGCATGCTTTTTGCCGCAAGCATGTGTGGCTTATTGCAAACTGGACCCTTTGCAAAAAAGTGCGTTTGCCGCTTGCTTCAGAGGATTGCGGTTCAAGCCCAGTGGCCACCCTAGTTAATACTGCAGTTGTATTAATCATAAACGTACAATGTCTGCTTTCACAGTGAACGTTAAAGACATTGTTGAAATACGAGCAGACAACGTGTGCTGGGGTTGCGGTTAATCAAACGAGCCATGTTCGGAAATCACCGAGTTGAGTGTAACGGTATCGCGGCATCGCCGTACTGCTGGCGGACGACGCTCGTCTGTGAGGCGCAGCGCCTTCACGACGACAGCCCTTGCCGCAGAGGGAACGGCACGAAAACCAAACGTACCAAGTCATTAAAGCTACTACTTTCGACCCGCACGAGCTGCTGCGCGTTATAATTTGTGGATGCTGTGGACATCGCAGATTACACAGACACACACAGAGGGTCCCATTGTGAAGTGCAGAGGCTCTCTACCTTGCTCTGTTTCCTGTCCAGGTAGAACTGGTGTTGGCTGATTGCCATCGCCCAGATGGTCTTGATTAGCGCGACGCTGGCATACCAGGTGTGGATGGCAATTCCACTGTGGCCAAAGGTTCGTCGGCTCACCGTCACCCTAAACGCGCGCGCGCACACACACACGGGGACAAAGATGTCTTTGTTAATGCGATGGAACTGTGGAGCTGATTGGACTTAACGGTGACTGGTACCAGCGGTGTCAAGATCGACCTCTGTGGAGGAGGTTCGTGAAGGATGCTACTGGGCAGGTGGAGGCAGTCGCCTTGCAACAACAACAGAGGATGGAGAAGCGACGCTCACAACAGCAAGCCGAGTGCTGGGCGGATAAAACTCAGCAATCTGGCAGGGTTGGGAGCAGAGGTGGTGTCCCAGCCAGTCATCTCGATCAGGCAGCCAATGGCACCTGGGTCTGTCTGTCCCATGACCTCCTGTCAGCGAGCCTTCGACACTTCGCACGGCCTCAAGGTGCACATGGCCTGGCAGAGGCGCCGTGGTGACGTCACCGACACTTAGTGGCAAACGGCGGCTGTTGTTGTTGAACTTTTTGGAGCGAGCGCTGTCAGTGAAAGCTTGCTGAACCTGCGTCGCAGATCCACGAGGACGGTGCGGCAATTGCCTTGGTTGCGGTCAAATAGCCGACAGAGATGCCGCCCTTGTGTCGGGCTGAATTTACTCGCGGGAAGATCCTGGCTGACTGCAAGCGCCACTGCGATCGGCGTGCCGCCATTGCGGGGTGCAGGCGCGTAACAACGTACCGGTTCTTCAAATAATATCCGTTCGCGAGCACTTAACGCACGCATCCGATGCGTGCGTCAGAAACGTTTGTTTTCCATTAAGATACGTTGTATGTAACGGTTTTCACAAACCCCGCAGCGGGTGGAAGCGCTATAATCACCAAAATAGAAAGAAAAAAACCGAGCAATTCTTTCGTTACGGTTCGTCTAATCACGAGGGTGGCAGACAGTTACACGCCTAACAGAGAGCTCCACGTGCCGGGAATCTCCTCGGGAGGCGTGCGAAATGAAACCCATCGGACATCGCGCCAAACAACCGGCAACACCTTCCTGCCGTGAGGCGGCGGCGCTGCTCACCGCGACGCCGCGCCGCCCAACGACACGTGGCGCGACCCGAAAAACAAACGCGGGCGGCAGGAGACACCCGGCGAACGGATGAATGCGCGCCGCCGCGCGACTCCGTGGAACCGCACCACAACCACGCGCGCACGCGCCCGCGAGAAATTAAGCTCGATCGTTTCCGACTAGGGCGGCGCGGAGGAGCGGTGAGCAGCGCTGCCTTGCACCCTGTGCGCGCCGTGATAGGCTCCGGCTCGCCGCAACCCCGTACAGGATTAAGCGCTTTCTGACACTCGACGGATGGATGTTTCCGACTATTGCCGGCGTTGGATTAATGAGCCGTGGGGCCAGGAGGCGAGCACGTTTCGCTCAGATGAGGCTCGTCGTCAAGCCAATTTAAATTCGTGCTGCGGGCTGGCGAGGGCTCTGCCGTAGCAGCACGGCCCCGGATTAAAACGATGCGATTTCAGGAAATCAACTTCCGCTCGCGAGCCACGTGGCAATTGCTTTTGATTAGCTGAAAGCCAATTCCGGTAGAAATGTTGCCCGGCGCGCACTTTTTCAGGCTTGCTTCGTGTTTTTTAACAAACGCGGCCAATGTGACGCGAGTGTACTTGCGAGCGAGCGGGCGGGCGTTTATGAAACATGATAAACCTATTCTGTTTGTTTAATCATTATCAGCTGTAAGGGAATACGCTAATGAACGTGGTTAATGCATTCTCTCACTGCCTGCACCGATTGCCTAAGTGGCATATTAGGGTTCACGTCTTCATCGTTAGTGATGGATCGGTGGGGCAGTGGTTAGCACGCTGCGCTCCGAACCTGGCAAAAATTAGTTCTGTTCCCTGGCGTAGATGATGTTGGTGGCCAGCGATGTCGGAACTGGTCCTGCGTACCACGTTCACTAACCAGCTTCATGAATTACTAAACTGTACAACGTGTGTATTTTACCCACAATTCCACATCCCAGGACTAGGCAGAAAAACATACCCACACTCTGGCCTAACGGCCCAAGCATGCCATTTTTGTCACATTTCCCAGAGCACCGAAAAGTCAGTGAGGCTCGTGAATGCACAGAACAGAATAAAAAAAACCCACACACATCCCGTGCAAGTAAGTAATTTGACCTAGCTTCCTTCAAACGGAGTGGGAATTTTAACAATATTTTCGAGTAATCTGAGTGTGTAGGATGGAGGGTGTAGCCGTTAATAGTAGCAGCAAACTGCTTCTCTAGGAAATGTAGTTTATACGAACAGGGGTGTATTTCGAGACAATGTGAACGCTGAAACTGAAGTAATGTCAATGTTGACGAGTGTTAGAATTTCCACCGGATTTGCATCATGACCACGTATCACGTATCGCATCTCGTGGTCTGAATTTATGAGTAAATAAAATGAAAAAAAATTGCCTCGTGATTCAGATATTTTGAATTCATATAAAAATGTCAATCCACTGCTGGGTGAAGGTCTCCGCATGCTATGTTGTCACAGATGTTGCTTTACAATAGTACACCACGTTGTTCAGTGCCAGTTGATGAAGGAGCCCAAATAACCAGTTAAGATACCATCCGTGGCCCGGAATTGAACTCTGGTCACCGGGGTTCATGTTGCATCGCACCAGCCACTCTACCTTAATTAGCTGGACATTACCAACATCTATTTTCTTTTCGTAAATTCTTTCAGAATATCACGTTTTATGAGGTTTTGAAACCGATAGAACATATACAAAGTTGCAGTTGTAAATCAGCAATGAACCTTTATGTTATATGGTTTCTAGCAGGCTGAAGACCTTTTTTTGGACAAAGAGTGATGGCCCACAGAAAGGGGGTCTTTGCTTCTAACCCTGCTGCTAATATGTAAGAAGCCGTTAAGCCGCTGTACATTTCTTCGCGGTGTCAGTTTGCAAAAATTTAAAGCGACCTTTTTTTCTTCGCGATGCTGAATAAAGCGAAGCTTTGTGCCACGAAGGCACAGTTTACAGCCAAGACGATGGCCTGGAAAATCTAAAGGTCAAAGGCAGCGTCTCGCCTTGCGCCGACCCACGGCAAGTAAAAACAACACAGGGCCTCATCTGCCGGAGAGTTCCGTTGATGTACGGCTACCCGCAAAGCGAGGGGGGAAAAAAACCCACACATAGCCAAAGACCAAGGAGAGCGGTTTACTTTATAACGCGGTGGCTCTCTGTGAAGTCAGATGTGTTACCTTTACAATATATCAGAACGCTGCACTTTGGTTATCGCCCGCGGTCTGTAATGTCGCAATGCAAAGCTGCCTTCGTGTAACCGCGATTGTGCACGATTATAAACAGATTATGGATGATCGTAATTTCGATCAGGGCAAACATCAAACGTTTGAGTGTTTCTTTATGAGACTGCGTTTTATTGTTGGTGATGTTTGTGAAAAAAAACACCTCTTCTATATTATTCCGGTGTGTGTGTGGAGACTGGCTTTAATAGGTGCTCGCTAACAATAATTCACCCTACAACCCAGTGAGGTTATACGGGGGATCTTTGCCTTTGTGAACACTGGATCACGAAAAAAAACTGAATAAGTTTTAGTCCCAAGAAGTGAACTACAAGAAGCGTTCACTTGTCAGGCAAAAATCGAGTTTTTTTTTGACCGCATAAATTCTGCAATACTGTTGTCAACTCCTAACAAAAAAAAACCCCACCTCCCAAAATTATCACCGACAGCCGTGCGCACTAATCACTGTTGTCCGGCGAATTAAAGACGACAGGCCTCCGAAGCTTGGCTGCTCGTTTTATATTTATATACGGCATATTCTGTCTCCGTTTTTGTACGAAGGTCTTTGGCAGCGCGTGCCGCCGAGGTCGCGTATGAAAGCACGCCGGCGCGCTGACTGAGCGGCACCGATTCTCGACGAGAAGAGCGGCAGGTAATTAAGTCGAAAATGTCACAGCTTCTCGGCGCCCGCTGACGAACACGTGGCCACGCCGGGCAGACGTACGCACACCTGCCGGCAGCGTCTCCGTTCCAGACAAGGAGGTCACCCGGTTCACGATTTACGACGCGCCCCGACATATGCCGCAGAGTGTCACAGCAAATCGCGCTCCCAATGTTAACCGTTCACCGAGTAATGTCTGGCCGGTGCCGTTTGCTTCCTCGTTGAATAGAACCAATAATACTGTATTATGGATTCGCAGTGTCTCGCCTCCCTATGGTATTGTGAAATAACCATCGTAGCAGTAAATTATCCAACACTTGATTGACAAAAGAGCTGTATGTATAATAAAGTAAATTAATGTACGTGCACCCGTCGTTATACGCCTCACTGTATAATAATGATAACAGCATTAATGAATAATTATCAAAATTTGACACTATCCACCAATAAATAATTAGAGCCACTGATGTAGGTTTTTGATGATGTTTGCAACGTGGGAGGTGAAACGTCGCGAGGAAGAGCAGGAGAACGCTCGACAAGGCTATCCAGAAAGACCGGCTTTGAAGCGCAATTGTCAATGTGAGGCACGTTACAGTGTACCCATCTTTCATACATCTTTCAATAATTCAACCACTAACCAGGCATCCTGTTATCATAATCAATAATCCTTTTGAATACTACTTATGAAAGAGGCAGGCTTTAAGGACCAACCTGAAACAGGGCAAAGAAGGGCATGCCTGAAGTTGGAAGACGGTTATATAATGTTGGTGATAATTTGGGGGGGAATAAAAGCTTTGTACTGATGTAGGTTTTCTCGGCTCATATCCATGCATGAAGACTCGGAAGACTCAGGGCGCCTGAAGATGCCGCCAACTTTGGAGGCGGAACGTCGCAAAGGAGAGAGAGAGGGGGAGTGCTCGACACGGCTATCCCGAAAGACCAGCTTTGAAAAGCAACCATAAAAAATATTTTTCGCCAACCAGACAGGCTTGGTGGTGTTACCAGGAGGCGGAAGTAAACCGTTGGTAGTGCCCGAGACGGGGGTTACATCTGTATCGCGCGGTGCCTCCTACATGGAACGAAGCCACCTTCACTGGGTTTTAAACGTTACTGTAACCGACACTGACACAGAGCTAGATCTTTGCCAGCTGCTGGAGAGACCTCCCCGAATACGCACCGGGATACACACTCGCGCCCAGACAAAGGCGCAACTGAAATAACTTGAGCTTGTCATGCAACGTCAGCTGCGTGAAGGGTCCAGCCACTTGTAAAAACGTGCGCCCGCACAAATCAGCATCGAAGAAAAAATACGGATGTTTCTCAAGTAAAAGGGGAGGAGAGGACCTGCAGAAAGTCACTGCACTCTAAAGAATGATTAACTTTTTTCATCACAGCAAGCGCATCAATCAGCCAAATATATTCTTCAAACTTAACAAATATTAAGACAGCTGGGCCCCTCGTTATTGAAAGGGGGCTGAACAGGTGGCTGGAGGCATGGCGTTCTCAAACAATAACGCGTGCGGACAACGTTTTTTTTTTTATAGAAGCCGGCGCACATTTCATCGGTGCGCGAGATAAACAGCGGGTCTCGCTATGCTCAACGTGATCGTCTCCATTCCTCCGCGGGTGTATCCATTTCATGTTAAGGACACAACACCACCTGCTGAACCGCAGGCATCGGGGCAGTGTTTACATTTACTCCGACGCTTAGGTACTGGCCACAACAGAAACGTGCGCAAATAATGAAAGGCAACTTTACACAGGTCTGTCAGCTGTGCTCGATACGAGCGCGCACACAATCACATCACCTAGGCTCCACATTGGGTTTACAATAGAGAATAAAAGGCAGCGATTATATGTGCACACATACAACATCCGGCTTGCACAACTGCTGGCGGTAAGGCCTCCACTCATCTGCCCTCTAGAGAGCTCCTTCTCAACGACGTTGTGGCTGACTCTCCCTAGCTGGCCAGATGACTTGGAAGAGAACGCGAGCACCCACCTGCAACTGTGCTAGTCGACTACACACGGTTGTAGAAAACAACTCGGCCTCAACCAAAACCAATTTAACCTTCGTCACAACGCCCTGGATGGGAAAAAAAAAACCCACCCAGCTCGAGCAACATTGCTGAGCAGGTTCCTATTTTTCGTGTCCGTACAGGAAAATAAACGGCTGCTGCGCCATCTACCCACAAGCTGGAAAGCCACAGCAAGGCGTGCCGTGCCTCTCACGAGTTTGCCTTCGCCCTGGGAGGTGCCGCGGTTCTGTCAACTAACGATTAAGTGAAACGGATTCCCTCAATTAACTTTTGAAACCATGGCCCGCGCTGAAATGTTTGCGAGCGGTTAAGCGGTTGCAAACACTTTTTCTTTTCGCGGTAAGGTATCTTTCGATCGTAAATATTATCCTCTAATTTACCGTCAAGTGAATTCATACGCACGGAGCCTTTTGTTGTTGCTGTTATTATTACGTGAACGTGTAACGAGACGATGGGTCAATTTCTCAAGCAGAGGGCTGAACAAATGTTCACTTGTTCAAGTGTCTCAAGCTGCCAGTATGAATACCACTCTAGTTCTGAGAGACCATTATAACCCCTCAACTACGACCTACTCAAATGTGAAGAACACACTAGATATAGCCTTTTTTTTCAACGCAGCTCTTTTCTGTACAATATTACGGGGGTTCCTGGTTATCTTAACGGAACGGGCGCCGGGCAGATGCAACCAGGCGCGTCTCAACCTCGGGTGTTGCGGGTGTCGCGACACCCGCACTTTCACAGAAACGTGATTCCATCCCCCCCACTTTTTTCTTCAACACCCGCGGCTGCGACGCGCCTGGACGCAACAATGGCAGCCCGATGTTTAAGTGCCGCTGTATTGGGGCCATATCCTTGCAGCAGTTCGTCGGGGCGGACTCTGGACCAAAGTTTGTACAAATTATGAAACTTTACAGCCCTTTGTTGATGCTCTGTGGGATGAAGGTCTCCCTGCAGCCGAGCCCCGCATATTTGCAACTCCGTCGCGCAGTCTGTACACCTGGCGGCCTGCTCACCTGTTTGGGTCGTGAACCTCCACGGAAAACTTCTTCTCCCGGAAGTACAGGTTCTCAAGTTGTCGCCACTGAAACACCTGGCGGAAAGAGAACGCAAGGAAAACCACACTCAGGGCTCCGGTCAACGACTTGTGGAGCCAGGGGTTTGGGGGGGGGTGCGCAGGACTTGCCACAGCCAGAGTATAAATACAACGTTACGAGGGCCTCAAGGAAATTCCAGAAAATCAAAGAGCCCACTCACCATGGCAACATGAAAAGGCAAGCAATGCGATGGAAAAATGACCATTAATCACGAAACTGCCCCTTGTAGATACACTTTATCACGTTTTCTTCTATTTGAAACGGCTGAACGTAACGTTGTGGTGCATCGATAAGGGAGTGAGCATCATCTGGGATATGTTACTTTTCTGGGTTGTTTAACGTTTTTTAAAACTTTTTTTTCGATTCACAACTTCTTTGAAAGTGAGATATGTGAAAACATCAGTGCCTTGGGCCAAACCGTCAAGATAAATGTTCACCGTGAAACTGTCTAAAATCACAATAAACACCGACATATCTTGATGAATGAAAACGGCTCATATTGTGAACTCTGTGTTTATTCATCCAAAGGCTGCGTTGGGGGAGGGCGGAGGATTGTGTAGTTTGAGAATTGCTCTCCATAGCTGTTCTTTCGAGATAGTCGTGTCGAGTGTTCCTTCTATGTCCTTCCCAACGATTCGCCTCCCACGTTGGAGGCATCATCAGGCAGTGATGCATAACACTGTGTAGATGCAGTGTGTCACTCCATCATGGGAGAAACGTCGCAAAGGAGGGATGAGGAACACTCGACGCGGCTATCCCAACAAAACAGCTATGGTGAGCAATTCTCATAAATCGAGCCGTGGAAACCTACATCAGCGTGTTGTGTCAATGCGACTCACA
>JAZEWU010000025.1:4120144-4133900 GCA_036362915.1 Geotria australis | reverse complement strand
GTATGGGAACTTCTCCACTCTCTCCACAACTACGCCATCACTCATGGAGAGATGGGATGGTCGAGTGTCCGGTGTTTTAAAATACCCAGGCAGGTGAGAACATGCCCTCACTCACCTGCATAATAATAATACAAATTGCATTTTATATAGCGCCTTTCACCCGAGGGTCACGAAGCGCTGCACAAGGGCCGCGAAGAGAACGGCATGTCAACAACGAAAGAAAATAACAACCAATGCTCTCCCGCATTGCGCGAACCATGAAGACGGCCGATCCGGGTACAGTGCTTGAGTTGCTTCTTCTATTCCACTCTTGGCCGATAATAAACACGAAGTATTTGACTGTGGGCGGCATGGTAGCACTGCCGCCTCACAGCGAGAAGCCCCTGGGTTCGAATCTTGGCTCGGGTGCCTTTCTGTGTGGAGTTTGCAAGTTCTCCCCGTGTCCGCGTGGGTTTTTTCCGGGCACTCCGGTTTGCTCCCACAGTCCAACGACATGCTGCCTGGGTGAATTGTCCTGACTAAATTGTTACCTTGAGATGTTGCAATTTTACTCACCCTTCCCCGCTGGACAACTGTTAACAACAGCTACACATCTCGACAGTTCATTCCGGATAAGATACAAACCGAGCGAATGAGATCATTGTTGAAGTTCACCAGGGCCCAACGCATACCATAGATAACGGTCGCAGGGCCAGAACGATTACAGCATGAATACACAACGCTCATAGTTTATCCCAGCAGAGGTATATTCTTCACAACCCCGGTGGGAGCCCTGGGATTTTTACGTCGCGTGCAAAGCGACACTCTCCGGCTCACGTTAAACCCGGAGCGCCAGCAGAATGTCCTAGACCAAGCTCTCTTGCTGACGACATCACGACAGGTGACATGGATATTAGCTTGCTTGACTGAGACCTCGCCCCGAGCTCTCGCTCCAGCAAGCTGACAGGAATGCTGAGGGTGACTTGCTCGGGATGGCGGAGCCACGGGTCGTTGCGGTCAGTACATCGCGATAAGAGGCGAGAACGCGCAGAAACTTCAGGCAGCGCGTGTCACAACTTATTAAATATGGGTGTAACAAACCAAACGTCCCCCTGTCAGCCGCGGTACAGGGACTTTGGCCGGCTGTGCGGCGAGATCACCGAAACGGTAGATTCATCGCCAAAACATTCAGCGGGGCAGTTTCGCTGTGCTGCTTAACTAGTAATATATTTACAAGACTGTCTATCGACTTCGATCCAAGTAGATAAGACAAGAAGAGACGGAATGACTGTCTACCTGGATTAATAATTTACCAGGTGCGGATATGAGCTCATTGTGGTTTGTAAGATACGACTGGCATAGTCCTGGACCGATCAAGCTTTGGAATGCAATTACTTTAAGCTCTCCGACAGCATTTTGGATAAAACACCAAGCTATGGGTCTCGATGTAAGTAAGTCCAGGGTTCTTCCATGCAATCTATGAGCATCTATCGGTGTCTGTGAATATCCACGTGAGTCTGCAAATGTCACATATGGACCACATATGAATGCCATTCCGAGCATTAATAATTCACCAGAAGCATTTCAGTCATGCGCCATGAGGCCGCTCCTGAAGCCATCCACTGGCTCACCAGGGGTGAAAGCAAATTACATTTCTTACCGGTATGGTCTTATCACAACCCCGCTGGCGACCTGTACTGTGCCAAATGCTTCGTCCACTTTTTTTCACAGGTACGCCGTACCGGACCGTACCAGCTTACTTTCACCACTGCGACTCATTCGCCAACGTCGACACGAACATTTAAATAAACACCGCTGATCAACTCCCCCACCGGTGTAAAATTACTGGAGAGCTGAACGCGCTACAAAAGCCACATAATTTCTCTCCAGGGCCGTCTTTCTCTCTCTCTCTCTATTGGGGCCGGGGGAATTTTAATGAGTGCCCAACACGGCCACAAGTTTCACTCGGCCGCCCAGAGCAGCCGGCTTAGCTGGCCGCCGTTGGGTTCTAAGCGCCTCGCAGCATTTTTCCTGCTGACTCGGTCGGTCGCTCGCTCGCGACGCTGAATGAATGAACGCGGGGCCGGTTATTGTCCGGCTCACCCACGTTAACCCGACACCAGGAATAGCCGGAGCAGATGAGGCTCCGCAAAGTTTGTACTTCTGCTCAAGCGTTTGCGGCATTAGCGATTAAAGCCTTTTTGTTTGCGCGCAGATCATTAAGGACACGCGCGCGGGCTAGTGTGATGATGGCCTTCCTGCAGAGCGCAAGTAATTTACTAGGCTGCAAGAGTATTGAAAAACCTAGTTTGGCCTTCGATCTCTCGCGCATCCCCTCCCCAAGCCTTTGGTTACTGAGTCTGAACGCACGCAGTGCACCTGGCGACAGCTGATGATGCGTGTGGCCTGGTACTTTTGGCAATGATTGGGGGGCAGGGGGAATTTGAGGGGAGATGGGAGCGGGAGGGTTTGTCAACAAATGTGATTAGACCAGGAATGAAGCCTTGCTGGAATGTGTGCAGCACTACTATCAAGGACAACGGCCTGTTCACTTACTTACGCTGCCCCATTCACGCACATCGCAGGCCACGTGGTTAGGGTCGCCACATCTGTGGGACAAATACATCTGGGACGAAGATCACGCGAACAAGAATATTTGACGACACGGAGAGAGGCGAGAATTACACGTAAAAGCATTCGTGGTGAGGGGAGAATTGTTACGCAATTGACAATAAACGGGGCGTTTAACATTCAGCAAGAGCCAGGAGATCTACCTGACGATCTTGGGAAAACCAGGTCACAGGTGGAAAACCTACTCGTTTCAGAGCCAAATGAGCTCAAGTGTCTCGCTCGCGGAGAAATCGTGGCGGCGGCAGCGTAAGGTTTCGTGCCGTTATGGATACAGGAAGACGGATTATTATAGATGACAGACAGGAAGATGTCTGCTGGGGGACGTTTGTTCCCTCCTTGCTTGTTGTAGAATTATTATTAGTTTCCCTGTTGCATTTGAATCTACCGCTTGAAGCTGCCTCTTGACTCTCAGTTTTCTGTCTCCCCGTTGTTGTTGTGCCGTTTTCTCTTCACGAAAAAAAAACCCCCCAAAAAAAAGGGTTGCTGATTTTCCGTGCTCTGTCGTTGTCGACATGTCGTTCTCTCTGCAGCTTTGTGCAGCGCTTTGTGACCCTCGGGTGAAAGGCGCTATATAAATGCTATTATTATTATTATAATTACAGGAGAAAATGCCCAGCGAGCTTGCAAGCTCTGGAAGCGGCATTCCTGCGATACAGAGCGACAGTCTCGTCAAAAGTTGCTGTCCCGTTCATAAAACAAAGGCCTCAATAAAAAGTACAGCACGCTGAGCAGCTGCGACGGAGGTCACAGGGGTCATTTCATAAACGCTCGACTTCAAGGCTCCCAGACGCCAGAGCGGGCAATAAAATGTACCGCTCAAACCTCGTTAACGCTGCTGCACATTGCTGTTCGCTCGACGACAACCTACTTCCCACAACATCCGTCCCATCGCGAGCTAATTGCACGCGGTTTAAGGTACACATTAGCCAAGTGTAACGTCGCCCACATTAGAAGAGCCGCAAACAAGCGAACGAGAGGCTACTAGCGTCATGCCACACCACCACAGTCTGGGGAGAGACTTTCCTGCACAACTGTCGCGGTGGCCTGGGATCGAGTTTCCTCGGGCCGGCCGTGTTTGTACAGACAGCTTAGCCAGGAGACAAAGCTCGGCACAAAGGGAGACCGGGGTTTCATTAATGGGATTCCAAGAGACGCCATGGCTGAGTGGAGCCGAGATGAGGTGCTCAGTGCGAGGATGTTGTATAATCGGTGGCAGTGGGAAGATTATGCAAATGATCCGCCCCCAGGTGCAGGACATTTAGTTCAACTGAAGCATGAACGGCTGCTCAATCTTTATTTTACGAAAAAAATAAAATGAAAGTAGTGAACGCCTATTGTGACTCGTTGCCAAACCCAGCCGTTGGGAATCAGTAAATATTGCGGTGATTTCTGTTCTCTCGCGAAAATAATGACTGATTTGCTTCAATCTTCCACCTCTCGGTGACACGGTGGTGCGGTGAGCAGCACTGCCGCCTCACAGCAAGAACCGCCCAGGTTCAATACCCAGCTTGGGCACCTTTCTGTGTGGAGTTTTTACGTTCTCCCCTTGCCCACGTGGGTTTTCGCCAGTTACTCCGGATTCCGCTAACAGTCCAAAGACATACTGCCCAGGGTTTAATTGTCCTGACTAAATTGCCCGCAGTGCCCCGAGAGGAAAACCCACACAATTTCGAGAAAGACCACACAAACGTCGCACAGAGGAGCGGACATTACTACCGCGTAGCCACGCAGACAATTCTGCGGCAGGGGCTACGCGAGCTGTGATATTGCACAGGCAGCATTTGTCCACCCGTGTGTGTGGGGGGGCGGAGGATAATGATTAATGCAGGAGCCCCGCTGGGATAAGCTGGCTTTTGTTCACACGGGGACGGCAGCGTCTTTGACCCATCTAAACCCTGGACCGAAACTCTGCAACGACCACTGCCAGGCACAATCCCTCTCTGCCCCGCAACTACCACCCCCCCCCAACACACACACACACAGCCGTGGTCTCTCATCCCCAATCTCCTGCAGTGACTAAGTAATCCAAAAGATCGCACGCTGCACTGCGGAGTCACAAACTGCGGGATATCGGGGGGGGAGTTGGAATGCGGCGGTGATGTGACACATGAGCGGTAGTGATGAGTAAGTTAAGTGCGTTTCCTCCCACCGCAATATCCCGTGGTAGCAGAGAAATCTCGACCACAAGCCGTGTTCTTACGCCACTGATTACATATCCTCCATAGAAACAATGAGAGTCAATGATTTGTAGTTTCGAGTGATAAATGTTGGCAATGCGGGCGCTGGTAAGGTGCGCGATCGACTTGGCAGAATTTCAGCTTTGCTTGCTGTGTGAAATTTCGTTTAAATACAAATTTGGTATGATGGTATATTTACAAAAAGTGTACAAGGGAGAAAAAAAATAGTTAAATTAATTCTAAACAGCTGTAGATCCAAAACATGTCAGCCAACATCCTGACTGCATTAAAAAGGGAAGGACGCTTCAGGTAATTATCTCTTTAAAAGGTTGCCGGAGCAAATGTCACACCTGTACACAAGTACAAGAACCACCGGCACTAAAGTCGGTTATTACAGGTGCTGATGGATGTTCCACGAAACACGCCTTTGGGCCCCAACGGCTCGAGTGTCACGACTCGTGGTGGAACGCGTGCAGGGAAGTTGATTTAACAAAAAAAAAACATGTAAGCAAAAGAAAATATAAAAATGTGAGGGAATCCAAGGGTTGCCAGAGAACATTGAGCGAACACTAACCCCTCCGTCCGTTACCCGCGATGGAATGTGAGTGTCCCTCGAGGCAGCCCCGTACGAAGATGACATTTCATACGCGGGCAGAAATCGGCTGGGCCAGACTCCCCTCTGCGTTACCGTATTCCCCCGAATTATAAGACGCTGGGGACAGCAGTACGGTGCACCGCACACTTGCTCCCGCCCGCAATAATGTTATACTCGTGTAAGTTTTCACGGCTCCGTTCAAGATGGTTGCTCTTCAGAGATGTTCTTTCGGGATAGCCGTGTCGAGCGCTCTCACTCTGTCCCTCGTGACGTTTCGCCTCCCACGTTGGAAGCACAACGCTTCCAGCTCTGAAGAGCAACCATCAATAAAGTTACACTAACCTAGTGATGCGCGCAGGTCTACCGAATTACAAGACGAGCCTTCGACTTTGCCTTCAAAATGCTCGGGAATTAAGTGTGTCTCATAACCCAGAGGATACGCTTCTACCGCTAGAAATGCACACCCACTGGCTGTATCGATTTTTGCCAGGCCAAAAAAAAAAACTGAAGGGAAGCGAGGTAGCGGGAGTGTATTTGATCGAGAGGTAGATTAATACGTCGCGAGCCAAATGCTGTAGAGCTTTCCATTAGCAACGCGACTTGTGTCCCACAGCCAACAAATAAACACGGCTTACGTGCCGCATCAAAGAGTCGAGCAAAGGACGGCGTGCGAGCGAGAGTAAATTAACTTGTCCGCGAGTTAATAAGTGAGTGTCCGAATGAGTGATTGAGGGAGCAGGAAAGCCATTCGTCCTTCGCGTTAACGTGGGAGTGAGCGAGTGAGAGTGATTGGTGAGGTTAAAAAAAAAACCCCGCTGCAGGACTAAGAGACCGGGCTGACAAGTGATTGATCCAAGAATTTCGGGGAGGGCAGAGGAACAAAGGTGGCGGTAAGACAACCCCAGCTACAAAATTGTACCGCTCCGCAATCAACCCGAACTCCCGCGTGACACGCAGCCGCCCTTTGTGTGGACACACGTGTTCACAATTAGGCCTCGTTCCCATGCCTACGAGAAGATTGTGTCTTAACCCAGGTTATGCACGAGGCTAAGAGTTAAGCCCCAGCGTTATTACGACGAGCTCCTTGTTGTCAGTGTTGGAGCTCGGCGAGTGAAAGCCAACGTCAAGCAAGCTCGCCAGACCTACACTGCGTCTCTCTCGTTCCGAGGCTCAGGAATTAACAAAACTAGTTTCATCATAGTCCAAATCATAGTGCACCTTAGGTCCGAATTCTAACCCTTGTGAAGATAGATTGTAGTTTAGTGAGAGCTTAGATATAAATGCTTTTATTATGTTATAAATCTCAGCTAGCTTATGTTAGTTATCCGTTAATAATGCCATGTAACAATAATAATAATAAAGTCTGTGTACACATGAAAGTCTCACCGAGTTTCAAACCTATTATTTAAGAGGATCCTATATTGCGATTTTTAAAAAATGTATAGCACAGTTTGCACGATGTGCAAAGAAACTGGAGGAAACCCCCCACACATGACTGGATGACACTCAAAAGACAGACGCATTCACAAACCCATTTGCTGTGCTGCCATCTTTTGTCCACTTTGAAATCCAGCGGCTTTAGGTGTCTGATGGATATGAGTGACCGAGCAACCCGCGTCTGAAGGGCACTAGATCCTACATTGTCACGTTTGTTGAATTGCATGAATCCCGCTTTCAGAGCTTGCGAGCTCTCAGGGTATTTTCTGCTGTAGTAATAAGCATCTCTCGTCTACCTATCACTCTACATCGACTACACAGTGAGACAAAGATCTTTTCTTATATTGAAGAGAAAAGTATTGCATCCACGGTGTAAGAAGTGATTATATACGTATAAATTACATAGAGACCTGTGTTAATGTTACATTTCGGCAGGCGGATGAATCGTGATACGGTGAAAGCAGACAGAGATAAAACGGATTTTTTTCATACAATCGTCACGGTTCGTTGAACTGCTGGGAGACTGAGTCCTTGTATAAGTCAACCAAATGCACTGCATGAACATTAGTTTTATCTCGATAAAAACTGAGAAGTTGACCAAAGGAGAGCTGGGTGTTAGCCGCGGCAGTTTTCGGTCGTGAGATAAGCGTGGCGTGGCAGTACCTTGCGCGGTTTGAGCCGGTCCTGGTGGTCGTACTGAGCGATGCCCCTTGTGCTGAGACCTAGCCACCACGGGAGCCCCTGTTTGTCCTGGTGAGGGGAAAACACAGACACGCTCAAATACATACCGCGCACAGATCCACACAAGCAGCCCTAACAGGCTGTAGGGCCAGATTCCGTTCGCGAGCACCTACGAAGGTCGACACGGTGCACCAGGAGGTGGGTGACCAGCACCACGCCTGGCCGCCTTTGTCAATTCGTGTGTTTGTTGTGTCGCAGGAATCCCGTAAAGAGCTTGCAAGCTCACTGGGTGTTTTTCTGCTGTAATAATAAACAGCTATCGATCAAGTGGCAATGTTACACACTGCATTTGGTACTCATTTGAGGCTGATTCCACCTAGGGGAGGCCCAGGATCGGTTCAGAAAATCATCACTGGTGTTGGCCGTGAGCGGGAATCAAACTCGTGTCATAGCCAGGTTCATAGCCCAGCGCGTTAACCACCGAGCCACTGTTCCCCACGCACGCAAACACACAAACAGACGCACGCACGCACGCAAACATGCGTGCACCACCATCGCAGCCTGCAACGTGCCGTGTCTGTAACTGGCTATTTATCATAGTTGTGAGCAGCAAATTACAGCGTTTTACAAGTAAAAAAAAAAACACATGGTACAACTTTCTTTCATAGTATCCCAGCAACAGCAATATCAGCACTGGATATGGGACCCATTAAGAAGGGATGGAAACTGTTTTCCTAAAACAAAGCAAGTCGACATGTTCCCCTTGCAGATTCGGAGAGAGGAGTATTAACCACGCAACGCTACCGAAGTCGACTAAACGCCATGCGGCAGCTTGTTTCGGGTGGGTAAAGTTCACCGCCTTAACGGCGTACTCACCTTCACGGAGTAGTAGTGAACTCCGTACGTAGGCAACGTCTCGACGATGCTCATGTAACTGGGGGAAGAAGAAGAGGCAGAAGAGACTCCGCTCGGTCACAGAGCAGATCGGGCAGCCAGCGCAGAGCAGCGCGCGAATACACGAGCTCTATTACAGGGGTGAACGCACTTTGTCGCGGAAAGCTATTTTTAAATCCTGCTGGCAGTCCACACGCGGTGGTGCCTCTACTTTGGTCACGTACACCCCTTGTCCGTAGTTGTCAGGTCGGATTTACGGAGGTTCACGTTAGCGAAGCTTCGAGGGGCAAGTGGAACTCAACGAGTGAACAAAATGCTAAATTGTGCCAACTCGTATTGTACGTATGTTAGAATTGCTCAGCAGTTTTGGGGCTCATGCGCAGAGAGTGCGACGTGTATCGCTGCGCGCTTTGTGTAAGATAACAACTACAGCGCTGGTTCTGCGTGGCCGCACAGCGGCAGCGGCAATATTGGCATCAGGACCGGAGACGTCGGTGTCTGGAAATCCCCAAAATCTTCAGACACGAGACACCGACAACATCGAGTCTGTGTGTTTTGTTCCTTCACCAAAATGACAAATGCTGATTGAACCGATGACGGTGGCTGAAAACACAGCACAAACATTAGGCCCAGAACTGGGTGAGTGTCCAGTAGAAGCGGAAATTTAATACAATTATATTAGTTGGGTTTGTCTCAAACGTATGTTAAATGACGTTTATCAGTACTACGTATAGCGTGACAACGCGAATTCATGACAGCGTTTGCAAATACACGTTGTCACTGTGCGTCTCTAACATAACCGACAGGCACCAGAAACCGTTCGCTAGTCGGAGGCGGCGACTTGCAAAGGGTAGCTGTGCCCCTTGTCAAACCCCCCCCCCTCTCGAACATGTGGAGCTGCCTGATTTTTAACACGGCACAGATGGTCAAAGAGTTGGGTGCCAGCATAGCTGACCTGGGCTAAGTTTGGGCGATTCCAAACGGAGAGAGGGAGGCGCACGGAGAGCGTGGGCTGGAAGTGTCAGCCGCGTGAAATCGGTTGCCGGGTCTGCGGGGTGGGCTTGGACACGTTAAAAGACGAGCGCTCCGGGTGACCATTTCAGCTTACTTGACGATAGCGTGACCCCGGGTTTGACTCTTGAGCTTCTGGTAGTTTTCTACGACGCGGTCCTCGCTGTGAAAGGGAAGGCAGACGCAGCGCCCGGTGAGCTCTCCCTCCGACGGAAACGCAGACAAGCCTCGTAAAAAAAAAATCCATACTTTTCACGGGCGGCGACCAGCTGCGGATGTCATTCGTGCCGAGCCGGCGAGCGTATCCCGCGAGCGAGCAGGCCTCCGCGTGAAGTAAAGCAACGGGTGCAACGCACTGATCGAGGTTTTCACGGCTCGATGCGACGAATGCAATTTCCTCACGTGTCTGTTTGACCGAGTATCAGTTTGTGGTGATTGTGCCGTGCCCGGCCTGTAATCAAGGGGAGGCAATGGTTCGCAATTAGGCTACCAAAATAAAAAAAAATCCTGTAAGTGAGAATGCAGTGGAGTGGTTGTTATCGTAACGTGTCCTTTCGCTTCCATTTAAGACCCGGATGTCAACATGATGCACTCACATCACACACATACAATAATACGTACAGGAATTAACCGCTTTCAATATGCTAAATACATTCAAATGAATGCCTTACGTTCTGCTTAATTGTAATGTGCTGTTCAGCATTAAGCATTTCCTTTGTTCAACTTCTTAATATGCATCTGAATGCAGGGTTAAGATGATTGCACCACCACTGCAATGGAAAGACATTAATGCACTTGTGATAATAACGTAACGATGTAGGTTTGTCACGGCTCGATTCATGATGGTTGCTCTTCAGAGCTGTTCAACGTGGGAGGTGAAACGTCGCGAGGGAGAGATGGAGATCGCTCGAACGGCTATCCCGAAATAACAGCTCTGAAGAGCAACCATCAATAACGTAACATTGCAAACAAATTTAGATTTCAGAATCTATAAACCACTTGGTAACGTAAAAATAAAAGACAAAGTGGTTTCCCACTCAGTTAAGCTCACGTCAGCACTCAATCCCCGCTTACAGCCGTGGGCCAGCGGTGACCTTCCACATTCCTCTGGCAGGGTCAGTCTTTCCATAGTAATACAAAACCTGACTGCGAGCCACTGCCAACCTCTGCTCGATTACATAAGCTCGTCGTCATTACATTTACAAGTCGTTCTCAATCCACTGCTAGATGAAGGCACCGTACTGGTCAGTGCAGCAAACGGAGGACACCCAGGACCAGCTCAAATATCGTCACCCTCCACCGAATTGTTAGCCGTGGCTGGGAGTTGAACTCAGAATTCCGGGTTCACAGCGCTGTGCGTTAACCTCGCGTCACTACTCCCACACTTACATCCCATTGGTCAATACACTTTTTAGGAGGGGCTCCATAATGCCGCATGCCACGAGTCACTTGACCATACTTCACCGAGATGGCATTATAAACAAGACGACCGCAAATATTAGCATTCGCAGTTTGTTTTAATAACAGCCACCCAGCGCGCTTGCGGTACGATCGTCGGACGATTGGAGCTCCCTCGGCGCGACAGACCAATGGAAACATTTGCCTACAAGCCCGGCCACAAATCCCACCCGTGTGCAGGAATTCCAGTTCACCCCGACCGCATCGCAAAGCCGAGCGTGTACAGACAGCATCGTGCAAAGGGGTACTACTCTAATCTGAAAAATCACACCGCAAATTTCCACGCCTTCATTTATTTCTGTATTTGCTTCACCGCGAGTCCGGCTTTGGTTTTTTTTTAAACTTCCAGATTTGTATACTCCATGACGGTCCCCAACGCCATGAATTGTTTTGTGAACACACACGAGGCTCCGATTAGCCCCACGTGTGCAATCCACGCACGTGGGATTGCTAACTCCGGCAGATGTAATAATATAAACGTATTTGTAGCTCCCTTGGCACACAGACCAACGAACCGGCCACTGCTTGGAAGTGTTGTCCAAATACCCCCCCTCCTCCTCCTCGAGGTGGCTTTCCAGAGCTCCGTCCGGTAGAGGCCCTTCCACCAGCAGTGGTGCGAAAAGCCACGATAATAGCAAATACAATTTATAACGCGCCGCGCATATTCGTTCGACGTCGAAGATATTCGATGAGAGAACGATAGAGAGGCGTGAGGAAACCGCAGAGGCGGGGGAAGACAGACAGGGCAGTTGGCCTGCGGCAGCATTTGCCAGACACTGCGTGCTATATATTACGAGGAAATCGGCAAATTAATTACGTGAGCGCAAGCGTGTCGAAAGTGTGGCTATTTTCACCACCGGATGAAATGGCGCCCTTGTCTTTTGCGCGAGTTTTTATATTTTAAACAACTGTTGGCGAACGGAAACCGGCGCTCGTTCGTGTTAACGCCACGTACCGCGGGGCAGACCTGCCGGCTGCACCGCTTTTATTTTCGACAACAAACTCCACCCCCCCCTCCCTCTCCCACCTCCCAGCTCCCCCCGGCGTTTCCAAAGGAACGCCCGTCCACACATCTGCCGCGCAGAAGAGCGATTTGTGTGTGGAAGCGGGCGAGCGGAGGGCACGGTGAAGTGTGTGCTCTGCCTCTCGGAGCAGGGCAGAGGGGACCGCATTCCCACGCCCACACAGGGCCTCCGTGTTCTTGGGCACTGAAGCTGCTCTCCGGCCTCCGCTGACTCGTGCTTGGGTGGGGGGTGAGTAGCGTGCAGGGAAACGTTAGAGAGAAAAAACACCCCACTGAAAGAGCCGCGATAATGGCAAAGAAGAGGCTTTGTGTCAGCGTTTTATATGGCCTTCGTCGCGCCATTAATTGCTGAATATATTTTGGCTGCGTTTGTTCGGCCCGGGGGTAGCCTCGCCTCGTGCTGGAACCAGGAGGTTGCAGGAGGCACGGGAGGAAGCTGTTGGAGATGATGATGGTGGTGGTGGTGGCGGTGCTGAGCTAGGGGTGTTGTTGCGGGCAGTTAGCAGCTAACACCAGCAGATGAAATACACGGGTGGTGGAACAGTTAGGGGTGGGGGAGGCGGGCAGTGGCTCAGTCTCTACACTGCTATCACACAATGCCACAATAGCGAGAATTGTTGTGGCAGTTTGCAAAAAAAAGGAAGTTATAGGGCACAGAAATCCGGGAAAATCTCGGTGTAGAATCGCTGCTCCTTCGCATTGAGAGGAGCCAGTTGAGGTGGTTCGGGCATCTGGTAAGGATGCCCCCTGGAAGGCTCCCCCCGGGAAGTCTACCAGGCACGGCCTGCTGGGCGGAGACCTAGAGGCCGACCCAGGACACGCTGGATGGATTATATCCTTCTGCTGGCCTGGGAATCCCCCAAGAGCAGCTGGAATCTGTTGCCGAGGAATGGGATGTCTGGGTCCACTCTCTTTGGACTGCTGCCACCGTGACCCTCACCGGGACAAGCGGTTTAGAAAGTGGATGGATGGGAAGTCTTTTGGAGAGACGATGACGATTACAGAGCAGGACATCTGACCAAGCTGCAACGATCGGCTCACCAGAAGGTGATGGAGGGATGCTCCTTGAGCGTCCGAGCTGGCACGGCCGACAGCCTCTTCAGCTCATCCCTCGTGACATCATCGCTGCGGGAGAGAGACGCACGGGAAGATATAATTACGTCCACAACTGTGACCGCATACGTATCCCAAATCTACTTACGGAGAGAGGTGATGCAGCCGAGAATGTAACCACAAACCGACCGACATGGCCACTTCAACAGGCTCGTCTCGTCTGCCCAAAATCCATCCTTCGCTCTCTCAGTCGTGGTTCGTCACACGTCAGTGAGCTGATGTATATTTTTAATTTTGAGGCGGTGGAGCGGAAATGTGTGGAAAAATCCTAACATTTACACAATAACCTATAGTATTCACACATCACAGCACTCGGTGTCAACGCACGGTCATGTAGTCCGTTCGCAGTGTTAAAATATTCCACGTGTTTCAACACGCGAGCGCGCGCACTGTCGCAAGCCCGCGTGCTCATCTATTACATCCAAGATCAGAAGGCCTCATTCTAATCTCTGCCATGCGGGTTGTCTTCCTCTTGTTTGGCTGTATCAGCGAGCTAATAAGTCAACAAGCAGATGTATTAATTTGGTATTCACACCAATGTCATGGCACAGCGGCTGTTACAAAGCTGCAATGCCTCACCGTCTGCTATGAACCGCCAATGTGGGCTGACGTTGCATGCGGTTTTACCAACGCAAGTAATCTGCGTGTACTTTTCACATTTTGACCATCTCGGTGACTAAACCAAATTCCTGCTCGAACGAACCGTGATAACGAGTCACCGTGTCTGCACAATTACACAGCACAGTTTAGTACCGA
>JAZEWU010000025.1:4105192-4120085 GCA_036362915.1 Geotria australis | reverse complement strand
ATTATCTGCTGTAAAAAATAAACATTCAACTACGTTAACCCACAATAGTTCACAACTTTGAGAAGCCACCACCGCCACCCCCGGGAGAAGAACATGGGAGAGCACTTGGGCGCGCAGTCACCTCACCCCAAAACTTCTGGAATGCTAACCTCGCCGATGTACTTTAAGCAAACGTGCGATCGGTGGTGGTTCTGGTGGTTTTTGCTGCAAACCGAGCGCCCCGCTCGACACGGTTGGGACAGCTCTAAATTCGACGCTCGCCGTGTCGCCCTCCCTCCAGCTCACGGCCGTCACGCGTGTCCAATTCCACAAAATTTCAACCGAGCGAAGGCAGCCCTGCCCCGGGGGCTGCCGGGAGAACCTCCTCCGCTCTGAACCGCAGCTGCTGAGAGGAGAAATGTGCCGCGCCGGTTCAACGAGACGGTTCTGAAGTTTGAGTTTCGACGGAATGGTTTTCATGATGATTCGCAGCCGTTTGTCACTCAACGCTGCTGTCGGTTTGACTATGCTTCACTCGTCCGATCAGTGTGGGTTACTGAAGGGAGGCACAGGGCAGGTGGAGGTGCCCCCCCTGTGTTGGTTCGGATCGCGTTCAAAACTAACGTTAGCTGCATCCGAGGTTCAAACCCAGATCGCAGGGTTTAAAGCGCAGGATAATAACCTCCAGGTCACTGTTCTACCCTGGTTCCCTGTATTGTATCGACCAACATTCATTTGTTAAGTGCAACTGCACCAATCGTATAAAAAAACCGGGGATTTTCACTTCACTTTAAACGGCGTTACAACTTTGAAAATTGTCTAAATAAAATCCGCGGTTTGACTTGGCACGCTGCACGGCAGGGCACGTGGGCAGGTGCAATGGTCCCAAGTGTAGACGAGAGGTCCTTTTAAAGGATCTCAGAAGCAGCCCTGTGATACCTCCTCCTTGCACGGACTGTTCTCTAGCGAAGGGTGATGCACTGCAACGAGAGCGCTCCGAACGAGCTCGACGAGAAAGCGACGCTCGACCAGAGTTCTTTGTCGCTCGACGAGAAAGCGACGACGGAATTAGAATAGGCATTGGAAAAGACAAAGAGAAAACGGGTCAAGGCATTCGATGTATTCTCGCGTTTACTATAAGCGCACACGTGCTGTGCACAATACGCGTAACGCTCGTGCGTGCACAAATACTTTTCTATGTAACGCTCGCATGTTAATTCAAATTAGCTGGAGTAATACTTCACCGCAATTCAGGCCATTCATTGTTTTTTTTTCAAAAAAAATTGTTCGTGAAATTTATACTAATCCCATAATGACTGCACCTTGATTGCGATAATTGATTTTGCTTTGTTGACAGACATGGGCACAACAAGGAGAGTGTGTGTGTGTGTGGATTGGCTCTGGTGTTGTTTAATAACTCTCTTGGCCATTTAGGAGCGCGATTTGCGTCCGTGCCAAGTGAGCATTTCTTTAAAGCAGAGCAAAAGCGATAGTTCGAAGTGTAACCGCAGCGGGTGCACACACTAGCTCCATTCTTGAACGCTTCACACGACTACAGTACACGATGTTCCGTCATCGGCACAGTGTGTGTTTTAGGGCAGATGAGATTACGGGAAGCAGGATGGCAGACACCGAGGTTAAAATGCCACCAAATCCAAAGTTGTAAATAAAGTTTGCGCTGCTTGCTGCTGCTGCTGCTCAGGCAGATAGTGTCATGGAGCTTCTCTATCTGTTGTTAACGGGATTTGATTATGACGGTGGCTCACGATGGTCTATTTTTACTCAGATGAGGTCACTGGGTCTTTACAAAGCCATTGTGGCAGGAGACGGCACGATTTGCTGATGCCACTGCAGAATTACCAGACAGTTGTGAGGGCTGGAGCAGTGGTTTGTGCACTGCGCTGTGAACCCAGTGATCCGAGTTCAATTCCCCGGCACGGGTAACATCAGTGATGTCTGAACAAGTCCCGGGCACCCGACTCCAAAACCCTCACCCTCACCAATCCACACTCACCGGCATTGTAAAGCATAGACAAAAAACCTCCACGAGTGACACGGCTTGCGGAGGCTTCCATCCAGCAGTGGACGGGAAAAAAAACTTGACAACGTTTTTGTGCAAACGGGCGTTTTCTGAGCAGAACGCTACCCTGCCCCAACGCGACTTTGACGAGAAGACTAAACCACGCACTGCCAGCACCACCACCCGCCTGGAATCACAATCCGATTGTTCTCCCGTCATCCCATCACTAGATGATTACATCCCGAACGGAAACAGACAGCGAGCCGTGCAATCACCCAGTGTGAAGTGTTCATCAATCGACACCCGCAGAAGCTTCCTAGGGCGTGGAGTGATACGTCTGATTTCCTGCCGAACAACACCGCGGTGCAAACCGACATGCCCCGGCGGAGACCGTTCGTCGCGTGTCAATCAAACCGGTTCGTTCTCAGAGCTGGAATAAACCGATTTGACCTTGCTACACTTGAGAACCGAGTCCGATCACAGGCGGCTGCGCTGCTTCAATGCCAAAGATATGAACGGTGCCGGTTCAGAGCTTCGACACGGTCCTCGAGACACATCGCCACCCTGCAAATAGGTCTCCCGGCGCTAGCGGCTGGGGTTAACGTGGGGGAAGGATGGAATTGCCCTCTCGGGCACTGTGTGATGGTGGTGGGAACTGGCTACGAAGGCCGCGCTGCCCTAAACAAGCAGCGGCCCCCCTTGTGCCAACCGTGGAAAGGAGATAAAGTGGAGCCTCAGAAAATACAGCTACAGGAGTTAATACAACAAAAATACGAAAGCACCACATTAGAGGCTCTTGTGATGACAGTGTTAAAAAGGGGGCATTTTTTAAGTGATTTTTTTTTGCCCACACAAGGTCACAGGAATGAATTACTGAATGTCATTATTCTCCATTAGGTGAACAGGCATCCATAGTAGAGCTCTTTTTGTGAGTTAGGTCACGTAAAAAGTAAGTGTAGCAAATCTGCCTCCACCCGACACAGCCAATCAGTAATGTGTTGTCACGTGAAAACAAGTAGCTGTTATATTGGTAAATTTTTGTATGATTAAAATATAAATCCAATCAATAAAGGTGGTAAAATATGATGATGACGTTGTTGTTTTTAATACATACAATCGTGGTTCCTTCGAATGCATTTTAATTTCATGTCAATTAATGCCCCTGTAGTTATGTTGGCTATGTCAGCATTGGCGGTTCGGTGGTCAAATTCTTGCCTGGGTTTAATTTGTGGTGAAAGCACGGCGATATCGTACTACATCAATCCTTCATATTTATCCCAAAAATATATTACCCTCCCAATGAACTCACCACACGACAGAGAACGACCAGCCAGCCGCGACACTAAACTTCTCGTAAAGGAACGCGCGCGGCTCGATCGAGAGGTTCCTCCGCCTCTCTCCGCACGAGGCGCGGCAACAGTTGCCGTTCGTTCGCCGCCTCCCATCACACACACGGGCGGAGGTGTAACGACCGATCTCGTTCCCACAACTAACACCGACGTCCTCCACGACCTCCCCCGCCCCTCCGTGACAACACCGAGCTGTCCCTCTCCACACACACCCACCCACACACACACCCTCCCTCCGCCAGCAAAGTGCAATCGATCCGCCGGGGTTGGTTTGCTTTCCCACACGCGCGTTTTCTCAGCGCGTCGTCGTGCAGAGGCCGACAGGAACAAAGCAAACACGGAGATGAGAGGCATCGGCGGTGGCATCGCGATCGCTCTGCCGCTCGAAAGTGACTTCACAAGGGCTCGATTGTGTCGGGCTCCGCTCCGTTGTGTCCGGCACCGAGCGTGCGACGGCGCGACGCGAGGCCCGGCGAATCGTGCCAACGCGTCGAGCGGTGCCCGCGCGGGGAGGCCAGCGCCACCGCTGTCGCTCGTTCGCGCCGCCGCTGCCAGCGGAAATGCCGCCGCCGCTAGATGATTTGGCTGCTGCCACGAATTCCCACGTGTAGTGATACGAGGCCACTTTGATGGCCGATCACGTGTGGCAAGGTGACCTCTGAAAGAGAGCTTTATCTGGCTGAGGGTGGTGCTGGCCACCCACCCACCCCCCGCCACCGTGTGCCGTGCTGGCCATTATAGGTGTTCGCTAACAGCACTTGACGCTAAAGTCTGGTAAATCTACCCGGGGGACCTTTATCTTTATTAACACAAAACACACTGCAGAGTATTTTTTTCTTTCTCCGAGCGATCCCGCCCACCCATCTGGATAGAGCTGATGACAGAACTTCGTGAAATTTGCCTAAACGCACAAAAATAACACATGCTATCAGACCGTCGGTCATGCATATCGAATGTCAAACACATCTGTATACGTAGGCTCTTTAAATTTGAATGTGGTGTGTGCAGAATTCCGCACATGGGGGATTTTGCATAACCGGCCATATAGTATAGTATTAAAGAAGCAGGAAGGATGTGCAGGAGGCATTTTTTTTTTTAACAAAAGATACAGTGTAATGTGCCTATTATTCTTATCATAAGACCAAATATGTGTAGCATTTCTGAGAAACATAAAAAGGAACACATACATTATCAAATAGTTGGCCTTCTTAACAGACAACATTTTGTCTTTTAAGAAGGCCGAGTGGGTTGTCAACCGATAGATAGGATGTCAACCGATAGTTAAGACCGCTGATGGAATGGCAGCCAAAGGAGGGATTTTGCAAGAGAGAGGACAATCGCTGCAGAGGTGGAGTGATGATATGAGTTTACCTACAAGACAGGTGGATTGTGGCATTGCAAGACTGTGAGGGGTGGAATCAGTACGTGGATGGCTTTCCCATATATAACTTTCCCATATATTTCAATGACACTGTATACCACTGGGTTAACATCCTAGGTCACCCTCGCATACGGATACTATCCTGGTCTCTTGAGTTCTCACCTAATTAAAACAACTTGCCTTGACTTGCACATTTCTTTCCACTTTTTCGTAGGCGTCACAAAAACACAGACACGATTAAATGAGTACGTTACAGTCTAATGCATCCATTCAGACATTCGGTCTGTTGATATCTAACGATCTGACGCACAGCTGTGTAAATAAACGCTCAGTGGACGAAAACACAAGTCAACTCTTTATGTTTTTGCTGGCATTCGATTTCGCTCCATGCAATAAGACACGTGACATGATATCGCTTATTGACTGATGGCATAACCTGACATTTTCAACACGTGGTAACATTATGGAACACCGGCAGATTAGAAAAAAACCAACATCCCTATTGTATTTAGAAAATCCAGTATGGACGCATAAAACTATTTTTTAATAATTGTTGTTATTTTACCAGGTATACCATTGGATAAACATGCTAGGCCACAACATCCTTATATCCATCCATCCATTTTCAGAAACCGCTTAATCATGTATTGGGTCGCGGTGAGCCGGAGCCTATCCCTATAGTCTCTATAAAATCTCTTATGGACACATGAAACTAATCTCAACGCACTGTCCTAAATGTTGGGGGGGGGGGGCAAAACACTGGAGCACCCGGAGGAAAACCGACTCTACCATGGAGAGAGAGAACACGCAAACTTCAAATATCCAGGCATCGTGAGGGGGTCGGGATCGAACCCGTGGATTCTTGCGTACGAGGCAACGGAGATGGCATCTCGCGAACGTGGCACAAATGCCCACGTGCGTAAAACGATGACACCCAACCAACTAAAAGAAATCTCTTCCAAAATAATAAAACAAATCTGAACGTGAGCCGCTCGATTGCACAAACAAAAGGCGCTTTGTCGCGTCACGCTTCAGCTGGCTTTTGGGATGAATGCACAAAAAGCTCAGGAAGGGAAGACCTAGAGAGGGGGCCAAGCGCAAGCCACAACAAAGCGCCCGAGCCATCTCCACGGCAACAGGCCTTGACCCTTTTCAGTACCTGTGGCCTGCTCAGGAGAGGGGAAAAAAATGTTCAGAAAATCTAAAAGGGCTCTGACACAATAGACAAAGCTCCCCCGTGTAGCCTTAACAGACTGTAGGGTCAAGTGATGTCCGCGAGCGCCTATGAAGGCCGGCACGGCGCATGAGGGCGTGAGTGGCCAGCACCACGCCCGGCCGCCTTTGTCTCCCTAGCGGCGATGTTTACACACCGCCCTCGGCACTCATTTGAGGCCAAGTCGACCTATGGGTGAGGCCCAGGACTGGTAGAGAAAATCGTCACTGGTGTTGGTATCGAGCGGGAATCAAACTCGGGTTGCCGGGTTCATTGCGCAGCGCGCTAACCATTACACCACTGCTCCCCACACACACACGCACACTCTGACACGAATGTACATAATACCACTGCTTCCCACACCAAGCCAAAGTCGGGAGCGGGAGTGAAGCAGTTAGCGGGCTGTTCTACTAACCCGGCGACCCTAGATAAATTCCTGCTCACTGCCAACACCACGATTTATTTGCACTGATCCTGGGCCTCCCCTAGGTCAACTCAGCCTTAACCGCGTACCCGGTGCAGTGTGTAAACATTGCCACTAGGGAGACAAAGGCATCCGGGCGTGGATCTGGGCCACCTACTCCCTCGTGTGCTGTGCTGGCCTTTGTGGGTGCTCGCTAACAGCCCCTGACCCTACAGTCTGTTAAGGCTCCACGGGGGGAATCTTTGTCCTTGTGCACATATGCAGGGTGTGGAGGGGGTAGCCTGCGGACACAAACATCACGGAACTCATCCTCCCCTATATCGACTCAAGCATAAGCAGGTGCTTAGTGTGTTGTGCTTTAGCATCAGCATTGGGAAAACATAGGTGGCCGGGCATGGTATTGGCAACACCATCCCTTCGTGCTCGTTGGAACTCCCAAACAGCGCTTGCCCCGGCAGCTTAAAAGTCTACATGGGGAATCTTTGTCTTTGCAAACACACACGGGGGTGGTGGACCTTTCCGCTGTGCTTTGTGCGCTTCGATGTGAAAAGAAACACTCCCAGGGCCCGGGGTCTGTGCTCGGTTTCAAAACGCGAACCCGAACGGCTCGCCGAGTCCCGACTGACCGATCCCACACCACCACATCCATCGCCCGGCTGCCTTCCGTCACCGCGTGGATTTTAATTAAAGCCGGCGCTTCAGCCGTGCTCGCGAAAGTTACACGAACGGCGGCGTCGCTGCCGCTGCCGCCCGACCTGCGCTTCTACTCTGGTATCGATCATTAAAGCCGAAACTACTGAAATAACACGAACCCAAATTGCCTCGTGCTTCTGTTAAACGTCCATGTCGCCTCGCCGTCTGCTGCGTAGCAACACACTTTAACGCACGCACACACACAACTATCCCCGTTGCCGGTTGCCCTGTTGCTTTATCGCTCGCACTTCTGAATAAATGGAGTCGCTTCCCGGGTTTTTTTTTTGCTCTCTTTGCATCTGATCGCGGTCACGGAGCCGATGTGCCAAGCGGCCAGCGACGAACAGCACGACCGTATCGAAGTTGTGACGAACGCGTCGATGTAGCTTTGATTGAGAAAGGTTATGAGAAACCTTGGAAAAGAGACAACGGGATGCAATTCCAAAACCGAGCGGTGCGAGAAAAGAAGCAGAAAGAAAAGTTGACGGTCGCTCCTCAGAGATGTTCTTTCGGCCAAGCCGTGTCGAGCGATCTCCCTGTCTCCCTCGCGACGTTTCGCCTCCCTGGAGATCGCTCGACACGGCTTTGCCGAAAGAACAGCTCTGAGGAGCGACCATCATGAATCGAGCCGTGAAAACCTACATCAGAAAGAGAAGTGTTTTTGATCGGCGGTGAAGCAATCGAACAGTGTGCATGAGATGTAAACAGCCAGTCTGGGAGTCTGAGTCTCATCCTTAAACGTACGATCTGAACCTATTTCAGGGAACGTTCTCCCTATTGCCAACAGGACATTACTGCCGAATGGGCTGAGACGATCGACTGACAAGATCGCTCTTTCCTCAGCAACATTAACTTTAAAATATGTCTGGCAGTTTGCTTGGGGCACAGGTGGTGTTTGACTTTAAGGGCCCTCTGCAGGAACCGACCGAATGAGGTCACAAGTCACTACATGAATGTGCAATGAACTTGCATACACGACCGATTCTGGCGCTACACTGCGTAAAAGCAATAGACACCGCATCAAATCCAGTGTTCTAACTCACGTCTATGCTACCCGCCTTCAGCAACCCTGTTGTAAAATATGGTGAAAATCCCCCACATCCCACACGCCGTACGAAGGCCCTCATTCAACAGTTGGCTGACAATAGGGCTGTAATGTAGAAAGAATGCGTTATATCATCACTAACAAATGTCCAAATAACTATTTTTGCACATTATGTGCGGTATATACTACACTGACTCATCATCATATAAGATTGATTCTTACATTCACGTGACACACGGCCTTAAATCGTCTACTCTAAAGCAACACCATTGCCCAGTGGCTTCTGGTGCAAGTCCCTTAACGGTGTTATTTACTACACATTTCTGCAGGACACACCGCGGCGCGAGATTTATCTCCCCGTCAATAGTCTGACGATTTTGCAACGAAGTTAACACTTCCCTGCAAATCAAACATCGGGTTCTCTTCAGCCGCGAGGTTTCCTGTGGAGAGAGGTTCAGCTGATGGGGAGAACACCCCTGGGCTCCGGTGTTACACAGGAAGCTAAACGGGCCCCGGTGTCCATCCGGCACCCCCGCTCGGGGACACGCGTACGAAGAGACTGCGCATCGCATACCACCGCTACGTCTATATTTCCATTTGACGTAAATCCCTTTTGACAAATGCGTTTTCTGAAGGTCCACTCTGTATCCTTCTTTCCCCGCTCGCGCATCCGTTGATTCGCTCGCTGGTTCGCGAGCAGGCACTTTTCCGGCCAGCCACTCGCTCGCTCGAATGCTTCACTCGCATTAATTCACCCAAACGCGCACTGAAATATTCAACCACCCCATCTCCCTGCTTGCTCGCCCACTCGCTCGCTTACTGAGTTGCTCCTCCGTCTCGCTCACGTTCGTTCTCTCCGCGTTCTCACTCATTCTCCGGCTCTCCGTGTCAATCTGGCTTATTCTTTCGCTCGCTCATTTCATTTAATTCCCTGCTGCCAGAGCGCGCAGTGGTAGCACAGCAGGACGCTCGTTTCAAGAGGACCCTTTTATGGAGCTGTTTCTCGCTGCTGCTACAACGCAATTATTTGGTCATGAATAGAGCCAAAAGAATCCAGCAGAGGCACATAATTACTTAAGAAAATTTAGTTTTGGAGTAACTGTGAGAACAAAAAAACAGAAACGGGCAACACATTGCTTTAAACATTTACCTGAATTAAAATCTGCCAAAGAACCCGACCCTCAACTCCAAAAATGAACAAAATTTAATTAACTTGAGCTCGTCTCCCTGCCAAAAATCTCTTGGCTCGTGCCCTGACGCCATGCGTAATTTGGCAACGGCCAATTTTTTTAGTAGCAGGGTCTGTAATGCCCGCTGGTGACCGAGATAACGCTGTTACAAAGTCGCTCAAAACAAGAGCGAACTACCATTCTGCACGGCCCCTTCACGTCCTGTTTTCCCAGGACCATCCTCTTTTTGAGGTGGTTGTCCTGATGTTTTCTAAGTCTTTCCGGGGACATTAGAAGTCCTGTTTTTTTACAATTGTGTAAAAATGTACCACTCAACAAATGGCATTTACACAACTCTCCCCGATACTGTAGCGTGGGATCCCGTTTTCTTTTGTAAGTAATGTCCTGGGTTTTTTTGTACCTCGGAGATGGAAACCTTACCTCTACAGCACACTGGGTGACATTATGAACTTTGAACCTGGACCTAGAAAGTAATTCCCCTTAGGGCGAAAAGTTGAGCTTAATCCGCGAGTAAATGTTTGATAGAAAAATAAAAAAAAGCTTAAAAATAGTTACTAATAAAGCAATGCAGTACTCCCAGTTTAAAAACATTGCAAGCAACCTAAAAAAACACACATTTTTGCTTGAGATCTTGTGGTTGTTTACGTCAATTAACATTGCCATCTGTAATGCAAGACTTCCCCTGAAGCCTTGGCCTAAGTCTAGGATAACAGAATTCATGCTCGGGGTCGCGATCCCAGCGTTGCGTTACCTGCTGCCTCGAAGGCAAAAAATAAGCTTTCTTTATTCGAATGGTCCACGGCTGCAGGTCGGAGGTCAACTATCAAAGACAGAGTGGTATGTTGCCATCGTCTTTTAAAACAATTACGACTGACCAGAAGGAAGCTTCCCATGATTTAGGCAGGAAGTTTCTTTTAACCCGTCTATTTAATCTCCCATTTTTAATATAAAAACGCCTCTTAGCACTGTAGTTTTTCAAATCTGACAGCATGAAAAGCCAATTCATTTCTTACAGTCTTTGAAATCACAGAGGACAGCTTTACAGAGCTCTATTCAAAATCAATTTTTGCAGCTACTTACTTGAAACAATTTGATTTCTTTTCCCCCAACCCTCCACTAAAACCTTCAGTCAAAACGACACAAAGGAATAGTGTTCAATGATTCCAGTAACAACCACAAACTTGTGGCGCGCAAGCCGCCAAGGGGCTGTGTAAGAAAATGGGAAACTGTAATTTAACATCGCGCTTCGAAGAATCGCAAAGAAGAAGAAGAATACATCGGAAAGACTAAAGGAAGTATTGTCAGTAAACACTGTCTGTAAACTGTAGAATACACTCACTATTCTTGGGCAATACACTCGCGTCTGTGGCAGAATGCACTGTGAACCCCAGGCATCAGGGTTAAATTCCCTGCCATGGCCGCAATTTTCAATGCGATCAGGATAAAAATAGAATATAAACGCAACCACATCTCGCGTCGGTATGAAGTGTCTATGTTCACCGATTCTGTCCAGAGGCAGTCGATACTAAAGCAGGGGGGAAAAAATAAGAGTTTGAGCCTGAACTTAAACAGGGGCAAGTGAGTCGAGAGCAGACCGAACGCGCGGTAGAATGAGCGACCTGCCACATCTGCACTGGTCCTGGCTCCCATTATATTTCATTGTGGTAAAAGATGGATGTCTGCCCCCTTGGCCTCCTCATGCCATGTTGGTATGAGGAGTAGCGCTGCCGCCTCACAGCAAGAAGTGCCAGGTTCGATTACCGGCTCGCCTGCGTTTCTGGGTGGCGTTTGCATGTTCCCCCCCTCCCCGCGTCTGCGTGGGTTTTCGCCGGGTACTCTGGTTTCCTCCCACAGTCCAAAGACATGCTACCAAGGTTAATTCTCATGACGAAATTGCCCCCGGCGCCCTGAGATGTTGTAACTTACTTACCCCTCCCCGCTGGACAACTATTAAAAAGAGCGACATAGCTCAACGGTTCCTTCCAGCTTAAATACGAACTGACTTGACTGTGCTGGTTAGTGCAGGTTCGATGAAGCAAGGCACAGTACCAAGGAGAGATTCCCGCAATGCTTCGCCACTGGTGCTGTCTGTCTGGTAATCAAACTCAAGTAGTCACCGGGTTCAGAGTGCAACGCGCTAACCACAATGCCATCGCTGCACCCACAGGACTGTATCGAAAGGTGATTGAGGTGAAGAGATAAGAAAAACCGTCAAGCACAGCAGTTCGTGACCTCACTGATAACGCTTATCTTTAGAATAACCCGGAACGCTGTGCGGTGATGAAGACGCATGTGTGACACTGTTTGGTAATTCTTTACAGTAGGTGTTAGCGTGAATTTTCTGCCGTTCTACATTTTTTCAGTCCCTCTTTCCCCGACTAGGTTTTTATTGCGTTATTTTAGTTTCTATTCAAGGAAGTTCCTGCACACACACACTTTGCTTTATAATGGAATTAGTAAAACATTTTTTTTGATATCTGGGCCAACTTTCCCTTTTACTGCCTATATGCCAGGAGCGATCAATCCTCATGGATTGAAAGGACCATAACACACATAACGATGTGGGTTTTTTTTTTATAAACTAGAAAAATAATAATAATGCAGCAAGGTATCAAATGCATCAAGATACATTTGGTTCAAGTGAGACGCGTTTTAAATAAGTGCGAATTTTGGAGAAAGGAAAAAACCTAACAAAATAAAAACTAATGAAGTTTATAAATGTTTGCTTTTGCCGTCTTGCTCGTCGGTCTGTGTTATAATTCATTTTTGTTTTGACACTCTTGTCTTCGGAGACCAACGACGGAAAGATAAACTTGAAGCCGTTGGTAAGAGGTATGTTTTTCTTTAAACAAAAACGTCACCGATAATTACGCTGACATTAAATCCCTGCTTAGCTTTGTTCCTTCCTTGTCGGTTCTTCCTGCAGGCATGCGGCAGCGTGTCGCTAAATCAGAAATGTGAACCTTATAGTTTGCCGTCGAGGAGTGCAAACAAAATATATTTCACGGAGGATATAGAATAACAGCCGTTTCTTTAGCGCGTGCAGTTTTCACAACACGTGCGCTCACAAGTTCGATTTTATATCCCGGAAGACACAGGGCGCAAGGCAGGGCCGATACCTAGGATGGGACCCGAGTCCATCCCAGGGCACTATGCGCAATTTAGTCCGCAGGTCAATTAACCTATGCAGCAGCAGCAGCATGTCTTTGGACTGCGGGAGGAAACCGGAGTGCCAGGTGAAAACCCACGTGGACACGGGCAGAACATCCAAACTCCAGACAGAAAGGTACCCGAGCCGGCAATGGAACCCAGGACGGTCTTGCTGTGAGGCCGCAGCGTTACGTACTGTGCACAAATTTAATCAAATTAACACTGTACTGAACTATTTATAAGCCAGATATTAAACTGTGTTAGTCCAATTTCATGCGTTCCACTTATGAATTCAATACATATTTATAAGGATTTAATGTGTTTTAAATGCATGCCTAGTTCAAAGATGTACGAAAAGATCCAATAAATAATATTGCGGTAGAGCCATGTTTGCGCAAATTGCTAATTTAGGGACGCATATTTGTAATTTATAAGTGTGTGGTACACGGTTCAATGCTTAGCAAGGAATCCAAATAAATATTTTTTTAAACTCCGTTTATCGTTCATAGTATTGCAAACGTGTCACTCTCCAATAAAGCTGGTTAAATAATGAACAAAAAATAAAAACTATTAAGAAAGCAAGAATATGAATGCCATAAACATATACTGTAAGTACAGTAAAGGGGGTAGTTGTTATACACGGGTTCGATTCCAGGCCATGACTATCATCAGTGCTAAGTGCTGTCTGGTCTGAACCTCCCCCGGGGCACTTCCCCACTTGCTCAAACTTGCACTGACGAGTGTGGCGAAGTATGGTCAAACGATACCTCCGACGTGTGAGGTGGAATGTCACGAAGGAGAGAGGAGGAACGCTCGACACGGCTATCCCGAAAGAGCAGCTCTTGAGAGCAAGTCTCATACATCGAGCCGTGAAAACCTACCTCAATACAATTTGCTCAAACAATCCCCATGACAAACATGACTACGTGGGTAGGCCTTCATTAAGTAAGGGCCTCTAAATCATTCACCAAAGCGATAAATGTATTACTGTTGTCAAACATGCAAAAAGAACCTCTACGTGTAATGGCCCAAAGCATAAACCTTACCAGGCATTGTTCCTTAGTGCACTGCTCTCAATGCCTGTTTAAATACGACCTCATACCCCTTCACCCACCCCGACACCATCTGCTTGACCCTCACATCTCCTCCAAGCACCTGTTGCTGAGAGCGAGATCCAAGGGATGAGTAAGAACAACCCCCTAAGTGCAAAAGCCAATCCGTGGGAATTCTTTACATTTTCGAGACGATGGACACAGTTTGTTCCGGTAAACACTGCGGCTGCATTCACCAAGCGCAAAAATGCACCTCCGTATTTTAATTATTGTCAGCAATTCGCATGTTTGTTGTGTCGCAGGAGTCCCGTAAAGAGCTTGCAAGCTCACTGGGTATTTTCTGCTGTAATAATACACATCTATCTATCTGCTTGAACAGGGAACGTTTGAGATCCCGTGGAGTTATGCTAAAGAGAGTCAGTTGCGTGTGTTGGCGTTACGACGGTCCTAAGTTTCCGTATTTTCTAATCACTTTGCAAGTTACCCACAGTGCTTGTTGTATACCATATAGCAACATCACCCTCGACAGTAAAACTTTCACAGACTATGTCTGTGAAACAGGGGGCTTTTGTAACAGCCTTTCACTGTAGAACTGACGCTAAATACCAAACGTCAAACTCTAACGATTTGATTTGATTCATATTTCAGCCGTTCTTCCACACCTCGCGGTACTTCCACTCTCGCCGCACTGCGTTAGCGCATTCTGACCCAGAACACGGGTTTGACACACAATACGCTGAGATTTCCTCGCGTACGAAAATGTTTCTGCGTACATGGGACCTTCACAATGGTGTGGGGGTCTTTTCCCCTCCTTTCTAGCCTTGAGGCCACACGTGGGGCATCGTGCCTTCGGAGTCAAGAATCAAGTTATTCTTGGCCTGGATTTTTAACTTCCTCCCATATAAAAGGGGAATATCAAATAAATAATTAAGTCCCCATGGCGTGCTTTTGCAAGCAAGGCTTCTGCTCCAGAGGGAAACTGCAGGATATTTTGGTGCTCTGTATAAATTCCCATAAAAACATTATTTTATTTTTTCTGTCTCTGACAAACGACAAGAGCTTTCAAGCGGTTTTCTCATGAAAAAAAAATCAGCTCGTCACAGCAGAGGTGGAGATTTGAAACTTATTTTTTTTCGTGTGTTCAGCTCTCGGCTCGTTTCGACTGCTTGGAGACCCCTTTAGGGAGTGGTCTTTTAAAAGTCAGTTCACCGAACATTTCGGTTTGCTCAAAATTGGACAACTGACCTATTGTTATTACAGGCTACGAACGGTGTTTTTCTTTGCTGCTTTAATGTAGGTGGGTATAAATAGAGCACATTTTAAACATAATTTTTGACAACTCAGCAGTTGTGTGTGGGGATGCTCGTTCAGACAGCAGGGACAATGGAGAGGAGGTC
>JAZEWU010000025.1:4088033-4105084 GCA_036362915.1 Geotria australis | reverse complement strand
ACGTATCAAAGTCTAAAAATATAATGGTCTATGGCCCACAGATAATATTTGCGCTTAACTGTATTGTGAGTGGCCCAGTCATTCGTATATTTTTCTGTATGTGGCCCTCAGGAAAACAAGTTTGGACACCCCTGCTGTACAGGATTAAGCGGTTTCTGACAATTATGCACTGTTATGGAGCATTTTGAGTAAGATCATAAACAAGCCGAACTTCGTCTCTATTTACAACATCAAGTATTGGTTCAGCAAGCCTGACTCTGCTGATGAGACCCACGAGGGCAAAACCAGTTCAGACTTTTTGCGCTTAATCAAATGCTGCCGGATAGTATTGTTCTTGAAAGGTAGCACACAGATGGACTAAAGCATCGCTTTTTATCTATACGTGGCGACAGAACGGAGTATTCTTTGCACTTCGATGAGCGTGGGGTAGTGTTAAAGCAAAGGCTGACGACAGATGATGCAGGCTGGTGATGTCCACGTGTTGACGTAAGGGGACACGGGCTGTCTGACGTGCCAGCCACAAAGCTGCTCGCTGGACCAAAGCAGCTTCACGCAGATGGGACGGATTAATCCCAAATGAAGTCAGCCATTGGACTCACCGACTCTCACCAGCTGCCCTGCGACTACACTCACTACAGGAAAGGGAATTAAGCGCAAACGAAAACAATACGGGTGCATCGATGTGGCAATCCACATTGATTCTTTATCTCGTGATATACGCATCGAATTGCACGTGTAAGAAATTACAATTTTTTCCCTTTCACATGTATTGCGTTCACTCCAACTGTGACAGAAGAAATGACTCGCGAATCAAACCATGAAGCTGAATTGTGAAAATTCATTGAATCTTCGGGAGTATTACATCCTACCCTAAAAAAGCCCACTAAACTATATTCATATATAATATATATAACGAGTAGCTTTTAAAAAGTACACATAAATAAATAAAATATCAAGTGGCTAGTATGAAAATAGCTCCTGAACTGAACCAAATTAACTCAACAACATAGTACAAAGGTCATCGAGGTAATGACTATACACTTCTTAAACAGTCAGTGGCACTTTGAGCACATTTAATAGCAAGCCCTCTTAGAAATTGGAGACTGCATGTTGAACTGACGTGAGAACAGGTTCTTCTATGATAGGGTACAAAGGGCACTGAAGAATTTCGTTGCAGGCATCACAGAGCCTAATATCACGCAAGCATCCCGCCAATGTTTTTTTCTTATCCGCGCCATCTCTATAAAGAGTCAAGAACATCGTCGTTTAACTGCGCGCCGTAATGCATATTCTGCTTCGCCATGGCATTTTACATGAGACCCGTATTTTTGCGAAGGCATCACATTTCACGCGAGAGGTTTTCTGACGCAGAAGAGCCCCCATAACAATATTCACAGAGACTTTGAAAACCAACTTTGTTGGAGGCGGGGCCGTATGTTAATGTCAATCTAGCCTTCATCTCAATACAAATTATTATGTTTAACTCTATTAGTTATGTATTTATGATTTAGTTGGTCAATTGTGTGCAATGCCCTGTGTGAATGGTAAATTTGTTGTGTTTGTTAATTTGTTATTTTTATATTTTTATTTATTTTTGTCAATTCGCGTGTTTGTTGTGTCGCAGGAATCCCGCGAAGAGCTTGCAAGCTCACTGGGTATTTTTCTGCTGCAATAATAAACATCTATGTGCTGAGGTTTAACTGACAATCACACAAGTTTGAGTCGTATGGAATTCACAACCGCCCTTGTTTGCCACTCCAGTGCACTATTGACACAAAGGGTGGCGAGTGATTTCCGATGCTCCGTTCCCCCTTTTCTGCCCACTCTCCCTTTACCCATCAAACACCACTCCACTCTGCTGACCAGCTGCCCTCTCCCTTTCCCTTGATGCACCACTTGTCATTCACACCTAGTAAAAATAATGTCCTTGATTTGTTCAGGAAAGCCTCACTCAAAAACCCTTTTTTTTCAGGAGCATCCTGCACTGAAATGTTTGCCCAAGTCTATTAACGAGTGTTTGACTGCGTGCACGAGGAAGCCAGAGTATAGTACGCGGAGAACAGACATTTGAGGAAGGGTTAACTCTTAAAACTCCACAGATTCAGAAATCCATTGCTCTCCAGCCATCACCAGGCCACCTCACAGGCAAAGAATACACCAACTGACATTATCAGACACTCACATTCAAGCACCAAGCCTTCTTAACTTTCGAAATATAACAAGATCAGGGACATTTACAGCAATCTGGTTCTTTTTCACGCTTGCCTCGACTATTGACTGCCCCGTGAAATGCGTCTTTTAGGCACCCATGTTATTGGTGCCCACTTCTCTGCTGATCTCTCATATTTCCGACCAGTGAGAGTATCGTGCTAGAGACATCCGTAGCCTGCACAGAGGCAGCGGCGTAGCGTTGTCGGTACGGACCCTGGTGTAACTATCATCCGGGCGCCCCTGTCTAATATCCTGCCCGCTTCCTTACCCGGCACCTGAGCTCGTCCGGCCCATGGGCCCTGGTGCAGTTGCACCGTCTGCACACCCGATTAAGCTGTGCCACTGCATGGCGGGTCTCGGTGAGGGGCACGACAGTTCAGTTTTCGAACCGCGCTACCTCTTTAGCTCCGGGGGCCAACTCAACCAACGGTCGCGACATCAAAGGGTCAACGGGGGTCAACGGGGGTCAACGTGTGCGTCATGACATCAGCCGCTCCAACGCCAGGCTGGGATACGGCATTAGCAGGGCACGGCACGAGACCACAAACGTGCGGGGTTTAAGTTCATCTGGCTGAACCTAATGCATGACCCCCACATTCCGGTATACAGTGGTCTCATTGTCCCACTGCCGTCTAAAATAATATGGTCGAAGTCTTGAATCTGTTGAGTCGGTAAGTCTGCGTCCAGGCCTCGTTCGTTCCACGAGGCCTGGACGTAGACCGACGTGTGATGGAAGCAGCGAGTCAAAGGGTCACAATTGTGCCTTTTTATGTCTATATATCACCTATCGTGCTTATTATTGTTATTACATTAAACTGCATCCAAAACCGAGGGCTTTGTTCCAGATAACTTCCTCAATGCGTGGATTTCGGGAGATGGTTGGAGGTGGTGGGTGGGTGGGAGGGAGAGTGCAGAGCGAGCGGTTAGTGGTGCCGGACGGATGGGGCGCGGAGGAGAAAGCCACAAGGCCACTGGGTTCATGGGGAACAGGGTTGCGACCTTTGCTGATTTTCCCAGGACATCCTTTTGTTGAAATAGCTGTCCTGATAAATGTCTACATTTTCCGGGGACACTCAAAGCTCAGATTTATGTCAGTTGTGTAATAAGACACGACGCGAGATAATGCATTTACATGTTGTTCCCCCTGCTTCTCATATTGCAGAAATATTTCTCTTCCAGCGATCCGTACAATTTTCTTGAATCTCAAACGTGGCAGCTCCAGTGGCGATAACAACCGGCTTGGGCCAGACTAGAATCGGTTCGTTTCAGATCCAGTACCAGGCCCAGCACGGCACCGACACCAACACAAAATATTGGTCGCGTGAACGCAGTTGTTATAACGCATGGGCTGCGTTTCATCAGGGTGATTATGACTGTGGTCGCATTGTAGCCAAAACATCTCCCTAAACACAAAGCGTAACCCTTGTGAGTGCGTGTGTCTTTGTCTTGTCTACGTGTGCTGCTCCTGCGGTGTTGTTGTGAATGGTACCAGCCACACCTACGTGTGTTTAGATTTGGGATGGCTCAGACCGTGGGGATTGGGGGAGCTCATTGTGAGACACACACAAACACAAAAAACCAGACTCTGCAGGAAATGTTGATTGTGGCTCAGCAGGAGGCAAGGTAGGCCCCAAGATTACTAGACTGCAGTCCAAGTAAATTCTCCCCCTTTGGATAAACATTGCAAGACAAAATAAAATAAGGGAGTCAAGTCTTTCCCCAGTGGGACAGGAATATCCGCGTAAAAATAGTTCAGGCATCTCGGAGGATTTATCTGCCAGATACATTTTCAAAATGAATGTGCGAGGAACGGAACATTAGGCCAGTGTTGAGTAATAGGTAAAGGTGCAGCCGTGCAATGCCGTGCCCATGCCACTGTTGGTGGAACGACCTCGGCTAGAGGGAGTTCTGGAGAGCCTCTCTACACGGTATTCGGCCTAATCTTCCATCCTTGCCAGATGTTTCGGAAGAGTTGCAATTACCCACACTTGAACCCACCACAAGTGACAATGCCAAAGTACTAGTTTCTCTTATGTATGAAGACTTGTATTAAAAATGTTGCATATCTATATGGATACTTAACACATTATCTGAGCTGTTCCTTGAATGTGGTGACCTGAGTTAGAATTCCTTGGATCTGTGTCACCCACCCCCTTCACAAACCTACACTATGTGCAATTCTTATCTTATCTCATTGTCAGAAACCGCTTATCCGGCAGACACAGGGCGCAAGGCAGGGCTATGCCCATGATAGGACGCTAGTCTATCGCAGGGCACCGGTGGCAATTTAGTCCGCAGGCCAATTAACCTATGCAGCAGCATGTCTTTGGACTGTGGGAGAAAACCGGAGTGCCGGGCGAAAACCCACGCGGACACGGGGAGAACATGCAGAGTCCACACAGAAAGGCACCCGAGCCGGGAATGGAACCCGGGACCTTTCTTGCTGTGAGGCAGCAGAGCTCTTCACCACGCTACTATGTGCAAGTCGTCTATAACAAACAGTGTATTGTACGGTAAAGTAGCAAATATGAACAGCCAGACACAAACGTGCAGAGCACAGACAATGCATAAAGATGGCATTTTACGCCAAAAATAGAGCCTTACCTCGAATAATCTCCATTGGCCTCCTGCAGAGGAAAAACAGAGAGGAAAAATGTTAAATGTCATGCTTTTCAAATCATAGTTTATTATTTTATTTTCTGTTATTTCGCTAAGAGCAACATAATGTTGTTTTTGTTTCATTTCTTGTGGTTGGTTTTAAATCACATCATTCTCATGAACGCGGCAAAGCAGAGTTTATTTTTGTTATTCGTTTAGGAAGCCTGGCATTTAAAACCTGCATTCTCAGACACAAGCTGCGGTGGAAATAAGCGTAGGTGGCCACGTAGTACCTTTTGGAATAACTACAGTATACGCGTGGGCCAGATGCAGTTCGATAGGCTATTGAGGGCTGAATTGGGTTGAGAAGTCGCTCTTTGTATTATTCAATTCCTGCCGTCTACCGTTTGAAGCAGCACCCATGCCCAATGCCAAACACCCCGTTGTTATTTATTTCAAGTGATTATATCAAATCTAGTTTTTTTATGCTGTGTAAAAATGTTAAAGCTTAGTCGAAATTATTTTTGCCATAGAACTGGTCACAACCTATATATAATGTAGCACGTGTTTTTAAGTATGTATGTCCACACTAAGGGGACCAGGTTCGAATCCTTCATAAGCGAACATTTTATCTGCTAAACACGAAGCCTTTCAGTCTTATTTCATCTTTACTTCTCACTTGTTGATTACTCTTCTGAAATTGTAACATTATTTCAGCTTTAAATTCCCACTTTATTCACTAGTACCACCAACCGATTGAGCACTCTTCCAACGTTATCCTGACGTCAGAAGAACCCGTTAGCTAATTGGAACAAGATTGCCCTTACAGCAGGTACTCTGCTAATACAGATAATTATACTGATGGTTGCTCCTCAGCACTGTTATTTTCAGGATACCCGTGTCAAGCGATCTCTCTCTCTCCCTCGTCAAGTTTCCGCCTCCCACGTTGGAAGCATCCTGGGAGGCAAAACGTCGTGAGGGAGAGAGAGAGCTCGACACGGCTATCCCGAAAGAACAGCTCTGTAGAGCAACCATCACGAATCAAGTCGTGAAAACCTACATCAGATAATTATACTGTATTCGGATTTGAATTGTAATGATCACTACAGAATTACCAAATCGCCTATAGGGGGTGTGGACTAAACATCCGAGGGCCCAGGCTTCAGCCCCCAAAGCCCGTGCGTTAATCCGGCCGTGAGTATTCATTGTGTCAAGAGCTGCCTCAGAACCCAAGGAATCATTGTTGCAGTAACCAAGTCCACGGTCATGTGACCCTCCTCTTGGCCCCGGATATTCCGTGGAGAAAGGGCCCGTTGTGGGTAAGGAAGGAAGGTGCGTGGGTTTGGAATGAACGTGCAGCCGCGGCAAGTCCCTCTGGTGAGCAACGAGGTGAGAATCGTGCAGCTGATGCAGAACCAAGCAGCCGAACCTCAAATGACCATCGCCAAACCTTGTGACCCTCGGGTGAAAGGCGCTATATAAATTTACTTGAATACTGCAATAGGTGAGGTGATAGAAACTTTGGAAAAGGAACGAGAGGATGGAGTTCCAAAGAGTGGAAACAGATCAGGAACAGTTGCAAAATGGATAAAAACTGATGCCTTCCGTGAACCGAGAGAGGTTACAGGAACTTCATAAAAAAAAATGGACAATAGACAGGAGTTCTCATTTGAAACAGTGTGAAGAAAGGCGAAATATAATCCTCACGTCCTACACTACGGGAGCTCAGCCCAATGTTATATTGATGGATGACTTAGCTCCCATTTATCACCAGATCAAGGTACCAATTAGGATAGACATAGGTGCTAGTTTCACCAGTGATGTCGTGTGCCGTGGGCAGTATGCACGCACGCCAGCTGACCCCATTTAAAATGTGACCTTTGTCATCAAAGGGCACAACCACCTTTGTTTTTTCGTCTAGCTGCTGTGCAGTGATGGTTGGGCTCGGTGTCCAGCTGCATTGCTTTCTAGATCGATTTGTACGAGTGGGTGGTACAGCTGCCCTCCGTGCACGGCACATTCTTCACACAAACACGCCTAACACGTTGGCTGCAACGGTTCATTTTTTCATCACACTTTAAAAAATGCGCATGGCTAAAATACAGTTATGGCCAGGGACCAAAGTGCAGAAGTGGCACACACGACGGTATATGAGGCGGCTGTATTTTGGATAAAATTAAGCGAATTAATTTTCCAGCCATTTTACAAATGTATTGATTTAACTAATATACATATTTTTTAATCGCCACATCCTGCGCGGCTAATGGAGGTAAATGACAGCTTGGCCGAGCTCCAACACAATTAGAATTTTACTTTGCCACACCTGACAGACCAGAAAACAACAGGGCCCATGTAAATTACCGGGCCGTACGGAAACCCAAAAATTATCTTCAAAAAGTTCTCGCGACAGAAAGGCAGCGCTAGCAAAAATATATTTTCACCCGACTCGTTCGTTTTTGGGTCGGTCTTCCTTTTCGGAGCCGTATTTATTGTTTCTGCCATTCTTTATTTTTTGGAGCAGCTGAGAAAACTGGCTCTGGATGTTGCAGGGGAGCTGTTTGTGGATGAGCCTGGCTTTTCACATCCCACTGGGGTAACCTGAGAGCAGGTTTTGGTGAGAGAGGAGCTGAGATTGTGAGAGTAATTCTAGACAGCTGTACAGGCCTCAGGACCCCAGGGGTTATCAGAGGGAGGGTTTGTACATGCACTCTACAAAAAGGGGCAAAAGTTATCTATGAGTGATAGCAGAGATCTGCTTTACTAAACACTGCGAGCCCACGCTTGACTGTGTGTGCATTCAATACAACAGGCATTACATATTTTTTCTAAAACATGCTTTTATATTTTTTCCTTCTCATGTGACACAAGAGATTAAAAACAACTCCAAAATCACCTGCCAAACCAGATTTTGCACATGACCAATTGCAGGTGGGTGGCTCTAAGTGCATCCCCCATGCAGCATGATTAATCTGTCCATAGACCAACCAAACCACTATCCACTTTTAAACATATCCCGGAAAATCTGGTTCTGCCCATCAAGCAGATGGGCGTGAAATATGCTGGGCTCCTCAGGGTGGTATCAATTGCTCCCTCACACTAACGCTTTTACTTTAGGGATGCTGTGGTCAGCTACAAGCCTCCTGGCCTCCATAAAGCCTCTCTTTCCATGGCAACCCATACAAATACATGTTATATTTGGATAGGACTTGGAAAGCGGACTACTGTGTTTAGACGTGTTCATCACAAGTGTTACGATGAACCACGAGGAAGGAAGTAGTTTTGATTAACGTGGCGTACACTTGGTGTTTCATGTTTACGTTTATCAAATATGTTACAGTTAAACATTGACTTAGGGGTTGTTTTCTATTACATTTCTAATCACAATATCCATTTTAGTCCTGGCTCCACCGGGTATTGTGTTGCTGTTCGGGTGAATGTTTATACCTAAATCAAGTGTGTACAGGCATGTGTGTGCCAATGTGGATGTGCGTGGGCGTGCGCGCTTACACAAGAGCACCTGCTTTTGTTTACGTGTGCCAGCACTGTGGGTTGTGTGTGAGCAGTGAATGACTGGACCCATCAGCGACGCACAAAGCACCGAGCAGCGCTAACTATAAATGCTATTATTATTATGATAACAGTGCTGTATTCATCGCATTCCTTAAAAGGATGCCAACAACGGGCGTAATGCGTATTTAAATCAGCGATAGGAGGAGGTTTGAAGCACAGTGACATTTTGTCCAGCACAGGGGGTAAATAGAACACATATCAAAACCACAATGTTCAATGTATATGACCCCCTAACTTTGGGGGGCAAACGTTTTAACATTTGAGATTAGACCTTGGAAAGTTTAGTTTTGGAGGTTTTCAAACATGTGGAATCCAGAGTTGACGTCGGATTTATAAACCTGAAAACTGAACAATTTGATTTTCCACCCCTGAAATTTGGGACAATAATTATTTTTTCTGCTTTCTAACTTAGAACTACAAACGTTTGTGTCTGGAAAATTTGAATGGAGTTTTATGGGAATACGATACCAGAATTTGAAATCCATGTACCTAACTTTATCTTTTGATTAGCTTAAAACTGGGGCCTACATTTATGAACATTTTTATTTTTCAACCAAAGCTTCTCGAAGGTTTTAAGGGCAGTGAATCTAAACATACTATCACGACTTACAGAACGCATTTATTTTGGTACTTATTTAAAGACTGGGATGCTAAAGTCTTAAAAATCAGGCAAAGTCGGCTGTCAGTGAACAGAGCTATGAGGACTCTTCACAGCCTCTTGAGCATGAGATTTATATATAATAAAAACATTGCACTGTTGTCAGATTAAACATCACGCATGTTATCATGTTTATACCATAAAAGTGAACGTGTGAAACGGAGCGCCACAGTTGATAGTGCATCCAATCTCAAAACATCTCATTCACCCCTCATATACAACCATAAACACCACTGCAGTGTGTACGGATAAACATCCATAGACCGTATAAACACGGCACATACGCGGCGAGACAGTGACAGACGCGCAAGGAGACTGTAAACACACAGCTTTAGAATGTACTTGGGAAAGTTAAACCGAGCTGCACACGAGCCAGCCCAGAGGTTAAGATGTAGCAGAGTGGTGGCAGCGTCACATGAAGACAGAGGTGGGGAAACACGAGACCACAGTGCGCGAGATAAAAGGAGACGAAAAGTGAGAGTAACATGGAAAAGATAAAAACTCCAGAGAGAGCAGGGAGGAGAGGTAATGGGACACGGGTAAACCAAATGAAACACAGGCAGGGAGCGAAGAACAGCAACAACAAAGCGGTGACTTTGCCAGCCGCCCACTGCCGTTGCTTCTATGTGAGAACAACAAAAACACAGGACCGATGATTGCTCCTCGGAGCTGCCTGTTCTTTCGGGACGGCTATCCCGAAAGAGCGGCTCAGCAGCGCAAGAATCATGAATCGAGCCGTGAAAACCGACTTCAGAAAAGAGAAGCGTTTTTGAGCTGCGGTGAAGTGATTGAACGGTGTGGACGAGACGTCAACAGCCAGTCTGGGAGTCTTGCATCAGCACAATAAGACAAACTTTCCCCGCAAATGTGTCCTCTGCGGTAACGAGACTCGGCGTTCACTCCCGCTCGGCAATTACAAACACCGTGGGTGAAGCGGAGTGCAAGGCTGCAACGCTTCAGCCCGGTGAAGTTGGCTTTGGTCGGCTGAATGTTTGAATTCGTTGTCACGCGTGCGTGCCGATTTTGTGTGTGTGTGTGCGAGCGCGCGTTGCGATTAACTTTCACTCACCTGCAGAATGTAAGCAGCGAGTTCAAAGGCAGTCTCACTGTCAACTTCCAGTTGTCCCTGCGGAAAGGGAAACGGGAAAGTTTCCTTCAGTCTTCCTGTCCGACACCAGGCATGCGAGCGTGCAGCCGAGCTAGCTAGCAGTGGGGTGTTTCACATCTTACAGAGTCAGGAGTCGGAAGAGAGAGAGCAAACGCGCGAACCCAAACCCGGCCCTTTCTCTGCCTAACCCTCCCTCCCCACCTCCGTCCCTCCCACTATCCCTCGACTGAAAGCTACCCCTCCACCCCACACAACTGATCCTTCAAAAGGATGGCTTGAGACTTACTGGAATGTGCCACGACCCCTGCAGGGGGGGTGCGGACAGCCTTGAGTTTTTCGCGAGAATTTTAAATGGCCGCAATTTTGGTGACATCTGTCAACAACTTATGCAGTCTGATTGTTGTTGGTTGTACCGACGGTATACAGCTGCCGGTCTGCACGAAGTTTGCGTAACTTTATTTTCAACTTAAAAACAACTAAAAAATACGCTTTGTTTCACCGGCTCACAGATGGTACATCCCTGCCCTGCTCCTGACTTGCAGAATGAGCCCGCTGCATTCCTTTGCATGTAAACCCAACAGCTAGCTCAGCTGTAGGCATATTCATTAATTGAAGCTGGAAATGCATCAAAGTGAAAATTCCATCTCTCTCCACTGGTTGCTGGCCCGAGCTCCACCATTCTCGTCCGTGCTATACTTGGCTGGCTCGCCGGCTAGTTGGCTTGGTGGCTGGCTTGGCTGTCCAAAAAAACATCCAAACAGGCTCGGTATTTACACCGGCTTTGCGCAAACACCGATCAGAAACAATGGGCCACTAAGTGAAAAAAAAACGCGGAAGGGCAATAATGGACACAGCTGAACCTTGCAGTCAACATATCCTTTAATTGTGATGGCTGTGAATGCCTTTATGCTCACAATAAACTATTGTTGCATGGGTTTTTTTTTCTCGTTTGTCCTTACGGAGCAACGATATTTATTCGTTCTTTTGTTCAAATTGTTTTTGCCTGCCTCCCTTGCAAATGAGACGCAACTCAGTCGTTTCTAAGCCAAGGAATCGCGTAACGAGCCATGTATTAATTTGCTCGTGGCATAGGTTGTCGTAATTGTCAATTCAAAACATCGTTCAGGCTGAATTGGGTGGTGAAGGTATTCATTTGAAGAGAGAACAACGACTCAGAGGCACGAGGAAAGCAGAGAGGCGGAGGAGGCAGCCAGGCGATTTGCCGGCGCCAACATATCGCCACACACTGCGTCCTATATATTATTACATTATCGGCCAATTAATTAATGAGTGTTTTTTTTAGTTTTCGGAGAAAACCAGACAACAGGCAGGAAACCCACGCAGAACAGGTGGAGAACACACAACCTCAACACAGAAAGGTACCCAAGGCTGGAATCGAACTGCCTCAGGCAAGGCCATTCTTTCTGTCAGGTGCAGATGTTACCACCGCGCCACCCTGCTGCCCGAATAGAGCTTGGAGAATCACCATGGATTACAGACATCCGCACCAGGAAGGTGGATACGACGTATGAACGTGGTCGTTGACAATCCATGGAGTATCTGGCTGCCCGCAGGCACGGCTTCTGCTCACGTGGCAATGGGAACATCCTGATCAGGCTTTCACCCAGAAGTCGATAGATCATGGCCAATTATTTTTTTCGACGACAAGTCAGCGTTAATGATGAATGCAGCTGAGCCGGTTAATGTTTTTATTTTTTTTAGTTGTGCTTGCATGCACACCACCGGCCAACTCGGCCCTGTCAATTTTTTTCAAGCAACGCAGCACATCTTGCGGTTCGGAAGCCAATCAAAATACAATGTTTTTGCGATACTGCGTTGGCAGCGGTGCACAACCACATATAACAAAAGCTCAACGGATTTGTCAAGAGCGCTGCCTTAAAAGGATATAATACAAATCAGGCGATGGTCTGGGCAAAGAAAATTCTAGGCCCTTTTTATAATTGCCAAAATACAGGCTTCTAAAAATGCTTGCATCCATTGTCAGAAACCGCTTAATCCTGCACAGGGTTGCGGTGAGCCGGAGTCTATCCCGGCAGACACAGGGCGCAAGGCAGGTCTATACCCCGGATGGGACGCCAGTCCATCGCAGGGCACCGGGGGCAATTTAGTCAGTAGACCAATTAACCTATGCAGCAGCATGTCTCTGTACTGTGGGAGGAAACCAGAGCGCCCGGCGAAAGCCCGCGCGGACACGAGGAGAACATGCAAACTCCACACGGAAAGGCACCCGAGCCGGCATTCGAACCCGGGGCCTTCTTGCTGCGAGGCGGCAGCGCTACTCACCGTGCCGACGTGCCGCCTGTAAACATAACCAACTATATTAAGATGTCTGCAGGTGAAACAAAAAAAAACCCCAAAAGGGCATTCTAGGTAACGTTCCTCCCAAGTGGCAGCGAAGGTGCTAACTCAAACGGACAGACGAGCGTCTATGGGACCACTAGGCAGGGGGCTCGAGGGTTTGTGCAGCCACGGGGCTAGGCCCCGGGGAAAGAGCAAGCAGCTCGGGGTCCTTTAAAGAACCCGTGCCTCGGAATAAGTGATACCAGCCGACAAGGTCTATTTGAGGAAGGAAAACACAGAAAAGGAGGCAAAAAATAAAATAAATAAAATCAAAACGTAATGCGGCTAACGCCGAACACCCTTTTGCAATGTTGGCACGTTGGGATAATTGTGCGTCGGGTTAAAACCGTGGAAATTACTCGTGGATTATTTGGAGGTTAAATAAGGGTGGGCTTTTGTCTTGTGAGCGGAGAAAAGTCAACGTTTCGACTGCTGTTCATGCTGTGTTGTGATATCTCGACTGAAATATGGTACATCGTACAACCCGGCTGGTATGCCAGCTATTCCTCCTTTACCCAATGCTGATGTTGACCATATGGCAACAAGCATTTATTCCAGGCTGAGTCAACCTGAAGCAGGCACAGACCAGCTTCAGATATGAAATGTCTGTGAGTCGCACATGTCATAGTAACCGCTGTAACACGACTTTCTCTATACAGGAGGCCTGATGATGCTTCCAAAGTGAGAGGCGAAACGTCGCAAAGGAGAGAGGAGGAACACTCAGCACAGCTATCCCGAAAACAACAGCTACGGAGATAAATTGCCAAGAATCTAACGCCGACCAAAAAATCTCATACAGGTGGCCATGTGACTTGAGCATCTGCCTTGCGTTTGTGAGCATGAGCGGTTTGATTAACCGCCGACCATCCCTTTCGTCCCCCAGCGCCAATCCCACCCTCCCGCGCAAATCCCTGCCCTGCCCCACCTCGCACAGCCACCTATTGTTGGCAATCCCTGATTTGTGTGAAAGTGGCAGAGCGTCCCACTTCGCGGCGGCAGCAGATGTGACTCATTAAAGGGTGCCCAGTTTTTTTGTCTCGCTTTAGCTGCTGCTGCTGGTGCTTAGCGCTCATCCCCAACAAGGGAGGCTGGCTTAAGCAGCCAGAGACAGGGGGCATTCAGACATCAATCCCGTTGATCCGTGGGGCTTTAACTGCCCGAGTTGGGGGGGGTTACCTAATCACTGCGTACATGCGTTTTTTGGGACATAGTTTTACGTAGATTTTTTTTTGCAAAAGACATTCTTGAGCTTTCTACTTTTATTAATATCCGTTTCACAGTTTTGGGGTGACGGCACGGTAGGGGAAAAAATAACCCCCGTGACCAAAAGGAGTGTGAAGGCCTTCATCCGGGAGTGGCTCGACAAAAGGCCGAAATGTTGTTTTAGTTTTAAGTATTTATTATTGAGCACATAGCCACAGGATGGAATTGTTCATTAGCCTGCTCATTCGGAATCGGATGGATGGGATTTTGAATTGGTTTATTGGAATTTCATGGACTTTGCCACATTTTCATTACTGAGCTGCAGTCATTGAAATGAGATGGATCACCGGCGAATGTCTGCTTTATAGGTCATGGCATTTCGGGGATTTGAGAGGATGAGAAATTAGTCACGACAGAAGAGCAACCACTTACACAATATAGGCAACACTACTGTCAAATTGGACTTAATTCACTCTTTACAAACGGATTCAACGTACAGGGCTAGGGAATTCTTCAGCGAGCGGTGAACAAAGGCACGTACACATATTTAGAGGCACTGCACAACAAAAATAAGTACGGTCGTTGTAACATAAATGTATGAGGTACTACGGGCATTAGGATTCAGTGATTCGTACTGATGTTGGTTTTCACGGCTCGATGCATGACGGTTGCTTTTCAAAGTTGTTATTACGGGATAGCCGTGTCCAGCGCTCCCTCTCTCGACACGACTATCCCAATAAAACATCTTTGAAAAGATTCATTGATTCACCAAATAATCGTGATTCTTAAGCTCACGATACGTGCTCACACATGACGGTGTATAAGGAATTCGCTAACAGCACTTGACCCTACAGTTTAAGGCTATACGGGGGAACTTTATCTTTATATAATGTATGTAATGGGTCTGTATGAAGCCTGCAGACATTAGAGGTTATAGCAGTTATTGGGATGTAGAAAAAACATAGAAATTCATGAATCAAATCTCAAACATGAATCAAGACGACCAAACTGTCGCAAGTGTCAATCATTCCTCTTCGAACCGATATTCAAATCCCACGTTTAAATGCGGTGGGAGTGGTGGCGCTGTGGTCGGTGCCCTACAAGACGAACCTGGTCACAGCTACCATCAGTGGCGAGTGACATCTGTCCCAGTCTTGCTCCCACCAACCCCCCCCCCTCTCATAAATCCACGCTGACCAGCGGGACAAAGTACGGCCCCGTGAATGACACAGCGTGGGAAGGCCTTCATCCAGCAATGTTCTATAACGATAAAGGGCTTAATTCTGCCCAAAAATAACAAACAGCCTAAGCTACCGTCACACCGTGTCTGCGGCGAGCAGCATTAGCGCAAATTGCAGAAAACAAACAATTAGCGCACCTAAGTTAATTTTACAGGAATCATCCAATTAAAGCCGTTCGTCGCCTCGCAGATCACCGCCGGTAAGTGGCAGTGCTCTGTTATTTTTCCGCCATCTGTTCAGGATTATTCCCCCAACTGTGCATGCGTGCGCCGATTGCCAGCATCGGAGTGTGGGCTTGTGTTGAAATCTGTCAAGAGCCGCAGACCACACGCGAGCTGTGAGCTCTTTTTAAGAGTTCTGGAGTCTCGGCGGTTTAAAAAAAAAATCTTGGCAGCTCCGCGGTGTGACGGCCCAGTTGGCGAGATGCCGCGTTTCGTTATTTTTGTAGGTGATAATGTTACTTTATCTTTCGCCACTATTAATAGCGCCCCGGCCTATCGGTCTTGTTCCGATTGGAACAACTCAACATCGCTCTCTGGCTTATGTAATATCGTGCGCTGCAAATCAAGCAACCCGCTGACTGGAATTAAGCGGGCGCGCGAGTATACGCGGGGGCTTACATTTTCTGACGGAAGCGCAAGGCACTAAGACATCTCTTTACGCTGAAATTTGCGAACAGCCGGATGACAAAAGCGTTTGCCACGGGAGGCGTCTGTATACAGTCTGAGGCGTGCGTTTCAATTACGAAGCACACCTGGTAATATCTACTGGGAATGGGCGAATTAGCATTATCACTTACACATGTGCACCGATGCGTGCTGGTGTCACAGCTTGATCCTCAGACGGAGGGGGGAAATGCCTTGAAAGGATTTGTAAGAAAATAATTGAAATGTTATTAAGTCCTGTCTTGCTGGATTGTGAACTGTATGTAATTAATACAATACATAAACAGCAGTCTTTCCTGCCACCTACAACATAAGCCACAATTATATTTTGGTTCATCAGAATTCGGTCGTATTTGACAAATTGTGTTCAACCGTGACCACACATTAAACATCTTGCATAGATTTTTCTGGGCCCCACGGAGTTCATAAACAGCTCTTGCCGATAAAACCTGGCAACCCAAGGAATTAATTGGGATCAAGGCCTTCCCATACCATATGTCCGTTTTAGGTTTTGTTTGGCCATACTTCACCACAACGGTCTTGGATTGGTGACGCGTGGGCCAAAGACCAGGGCAAAAAAACTGCCACTGAATTTTAGCCGTAGATGGGAATGAAAATGTTGTTGCCAGGCTTATGGCAGTATGTGCTAACCAGCGCAGCTCACCACAATAGGAGATAACACAGCAGAATTTGCTGATGAGACTCAAACAAGGTGAAACTATTGCTCTATTTACCTGCTTAAAGAACCACAACGTGACTCAAACAGCCAATAGACTTATAAACTAGAATGCTAATTCCCGTTGCTCACTTTTTAGTGGTGAAAGAAAACAAATATCACGGGTTACCGTACGGTTAAAGTATTAGTATCTTTTACACAAACCCTATAAAGTTAAAATGATCCTTAAGCGTCTACGAGGATATTCGTTACCCTCCTGAGTTTCTACAGTTCACACGGCAATGAATTTGACAATGCGTACGCCGCCTTCCGACATCTACACCGCGGGGAAAGAAAACACAAAAGAACTACAGCTGTGACCTCGGACACACGGGAGTGTGAGACCAATGTGAGGTTCCTGCACATTTCCACGACGCCAAACGCACTCCCACGCATTGTTCGCAGGTTACGTTACCGATATTCGCCCCCTGCCGAGATCGCGAGCCAGGATGATGGAAACCCGGCTCGCGAGTAATGTGCCCGTCTGTCTTCTGGGAGGCGGCACCGGCTATGACAGCTGTTTTCACGGGAGCGCTATCAAACGCTGGGCGGCACGGTGGCGCGGTGAGTAGCGCTGCCGCCTCACAGCGACAAGTCCCCGGGTTCGAATCCCGGCTCGGGTGCCTTTCTGTGTGGAGTTTGCATGCTCTCATCGTGTCTGTGTAGGGTTTTCGCCGGGCACTCCGGTTTCCTCCCACGGTCCAAAGACATGCTGCTGTGT
>JAZEWU010000025.1:4062519-4087901 GCA_036362915.1 Geotria australis | reverse complement strand
ATTATTATTATTTTCCTGTTGTTATTGTGTCCTATGTCTTATAATTTATCGCCGTTGCTTGATTCTCAGTTATTCTGTCTCCCCGTTGTTGACTTGCCGTCCTCTCCACAGCTCGGATTATGAAAAAAAAAAACCCAAAAAAATTGTTGCTCTGTCGTTGCTGACATGTCGTTGCTGACATGTCGTTCTCTTCGCAGCCCTGTGCAGCGCTCTATAAATGCTATTATTATTATTAAAAGTGTTTAATCAGACATTCTTATCCCACCCTTAAAATATTACCACTAAACAATGACATATGGCCCTCCGGTGTGTTTGTTAAATGGTACACATTAACGACAGCTCCAATAAATTCTTCGCTAAATCTAAATTCCCCGAGCCCCTCCAACACTCTCTGCTTTAACACTGACCCTATTTGGCCTCTGGTTCCGTCCCATGTGTGCCATAACACTGCCGGTGTATTGTCTACCCTTGTTGGGGGCGCTTGGTTTACTCTGGCAGTGAAATAAAATATCGTGAATGCCACCTTTCTGGTGATCACACAACGACTTGTTCGCTAAAACCGATTTGTCATTCTCACGATGTACACACACATACAGACATTTTTTTTGTCAATCCACTGCTGCATGAGTTCCTCCAGGCACACCATGCAGGTCATGCTGGAAGGCGAGGGGGGTCGTTTACCATACTTCGCTAAGTTTGTTAGCGTGAGTTTGCAATGGCAGGGACCATGGATATGGGAGCATGGAGGTGCAGTGCAACAATGGATGTTGCTGCGCTGCCCTCTACTTGACCTATTGACAAGATGACCTAATAACAGCCTTTAATGCCTGTCTGTGCATTGTGGTCGCCCATCCATGCACTATCCAGGCTGAGAACTGCTTAGCTTGCGAGGTCCACAAGATCAGGTGGATTCCAGGTGATAGTGTTATAAAGTACTGGCTCGATTCACGATGGTTGCTATTCAGAGCTCTTGTTTCGGGTTAGCCGTGTCGAGCGCGCACCCTCTCCCCCTTGCGACGTTTCGCCTCCAACACTGAACGCATCATCAGTGTTATAAAGACTTTGTTATAAAAACTATGTTATATGAAAGACCATGTGATGTCGACTCCTATAACGACCGCGTGGAGTCTAGATGGGCACACGGAACCCTGCCCATGACCTCCCGTGACCTTCCGTACCTTGGTGATGCGGGACTTGGCGTTGAGGAAGAAGAGCTCCACCGTGGCATTGTCCTTCAGGTAGGTGACGCTCTCGATGTAAAACCTGGAGGGGAGCAACGGAGCACGTCAGCTGTGCGCGTCTCCGTACGTTACGCGGCGTTAACCCATCCGGTCACCCCTTAATCCTGACCGCCTAGTTTCCACGAACTCCCTCCCGTCACCTCAGGAGTCTTCCTTCGTCGCCGCGATGGTAAAGCCTCGATTCAACGGACTAATAGGGGGCAAGGGTGTCCAGAAGTCCTTTAAATCCGGATGTTTAATATGACAATATTATATACAGAGTGATGACTGTGTGTTATAACATCCATCCATTTTGAAAACCGCTTGTCCTTGTGCGGGTCGCGGCATGTTATAACCACCTATATGTTATTAACACCATTTAACAAAGTAATGCATGTCACCAAAATAATTAATAAAAACACTAAAACAAAAAATATTACGTGCATCATTTCCAATGCAGACTGCTGTCTCGAGACTCATTTGAGGTCGAGTCGACACAGGGGGGAGGCCCAGGACCGGTTCATAAAATCGGTCACTGCTGTTGGCCGTTAGCGGGATTCGAACTCGGGTCGCCAGGTTTGTAGCCCAGCGTGCTAACCGCTGCGCCACCGCTCCCCACTTGCGCCTGCACATTACGTCGCCTGGCGCCTCTAACTCCCACACGTTTGTACTGTCCTCGTCTATCTGCGTGTGTTTATGCCACTGTTAGACTAAACATAGAGGTCACCTGCATCTGTACCTAACTTTTTCGGACACGATTCGTTTACGACCGGTTAAAAACCGTAGATATTATTTATATTCCTTCACAGCTACTCTTTCCCTGCAACGCTGATGTTTGTGGTTTTTCTGTAACTGCTCGCGCGCCACAGACCTCCCTCGTGAAGCGGCTGAGAAACCGGCTAAGCGGGATCATGTGTGTAACAAATAAAATAAACTTAAATTTCACGGTCAATGCCAGACGGCCTCTCTGGACTGACTGCTGGCCGAGAGCCTCGGCTCCAATGTGCCTGCACTGTAGAACACACAACTCGCGATCGGAAGGTTGGGAGTTAAAATCCCGTTTGGGGATCAAACCCTGCCTCTTCGGAGTCAATAAAATATGCGGCAAGTCAACAGTAACCATGCTATGAAGAGACTGGGCCCCACCATAGAAACGTGGAGTTTCGACAAGCGGCTAAGAACCTCCGAGATGAATACCGCCCCGTTGTCGTGCATTTTACCATGGAAACAGTTTGATAGTGGGTAAGCACATTCATCATCACTATCATCAGCCCATGGTCAATCCACTGCTGGATGAAGGCCTTCTCCAAAACGTAGCCATCTCTCACGATCCTCCAATCTTCCAGCAATGGTAATACAGCCTGAAACGTATCGGGGCTTGGTGATATTCTGCAGGCGGCCGTAAAATGACAAACTATTAATTATTGCCACTAAATTCGGGAGTATCTCGGGTTCATAGACTGCGCGGAGGAGGGGGGGAGACCCTGCGATGCGCTCCGCTGCCACTCTACGTAAATTTGGCGGATAATTAAAAGAGTCGCGGGCTTTAATTGTGTGCAGCACGCACACGCAATGCTGTGAGCAGATGCAAATTAAATTTGGACTGAGATTTAAGGCTCGTACTGGTGCTCAACACAAAGGCATTCCCTGGCCGGGTTGGACACCGCCATGCGCTGAGCTGCTTTCAGGTTCAGCTCATAAATAAAACTCTCTGCCAATAGAGGGCACCCCAAACCCAGAATTCACGCCAGCTCCCACGCGGGCTACATTCGCGAATCCATCAACTCTTGCCCGGCTCGGGTGCCTTTCTGCGTGGAGTTTGCATGTTCTCCCCCCGTGTCCGCGTGGGTTTTCACCGGGCACTCCGGTTTCCTCCTACCCGTCCAAAGACACGCTGCTGCATAGGTTAATTGGCCTGCGGACTAAAATTGCGCCTGATGTCCTGTGATGGACTGGTGTAACATCCAGGGTGTACCCCTGCCTTGTGCCCTGTCTCTTGCCGGGAGAGACTCCGGCTCACTGCAACCCTGTACAGGATTAAGCGGTTTCTGATAATGAATGGATGGATCAGCTCTTGCTAGAAGCAGGGCCAGGTTTAGTTTGATGGGGGCTCGGGGCTGTTACTGTTATGGGTTGGAGTCGCCCTTTGTAGGTTCTCTGCAATCCCTCTGCTGTTTTACCGCCACCCACACGGGATGCCAAACACTCCGTTGTTATTTACCTTGGTGATTTAAGTCAGAGTTTTTTTTTTTTAAACGTGCTTTACGGATTGTAAAATGAGTACATATTTAAACCTTGCAGTGTCACGCGGCAACGCGTTATGTCACTATTGCTCGCACAAAGACATCTGACGTTAGCGCTTGACAGAAATGACGATCTAAAAGTATTGATGAAGGTTTTCACGGCTCGATGTATGAAAACTGTTCTCCACAGCTGTTCTTCCAGGATAGCCATGTCGAGCTGTCCTTCTCTGCCTTGATCTAAAAACCCGACGCATTCAAAACGCGTCTGAAATCACCCCTAAAAGTCTTAAAACCCGCTCGTTTTTAATACAAATTCCTCCCGACCCCCACCGTTCCGTCAGTGCGGCATCTATTAACGGCACCGCGTTATATATTCCACATCGCCGCGCAAAAACGTCAGGTGGGAACGCGGAGGCTTTACCTCACGGCGAAGTGCAGCGCGATGGCTCCGGTTTTCCGCGGAAAGTCGTGCTCCAGGACCCGCCTGTCCAGCTGAAGCCAGCTGTTGTGTTCCCTGCAGCCGGCACGAGATCACGACACGGGTGAGACACGATTGGTCGGAGGTACTCGCCCGACAGCGCTTTCCGTACACAAAGAAGGAGCCCTTTTGGGTGCCGCGTTGGAGAACGGGTTGTAAATGTTTGAGATGTCCTCGGCGGTCAATACGCTGCAACCTTCCAAATTCAAAAATCGAATGGGAAGTTGAATTTCTTTAAATGGATTGAGACGCCAAGATGACACTGAAATGACAGTGGTAAAAATTATTCTGACGCTACATATGTACCATCGCCATTCGTCGTGAGCCATGATCAATCCGCTGCTAGATGAAGGCCGCACCAAGCCCATTTTTTTTCTCTTTTTACAAAGGAGACTTCCTGGGTCATGAAAACAAATGCACCAATACACCGCAGTACAATACACAAATTTGCAATAAAAGATCAACTTCTGGACTTATTATCGCTTGTAATAAAATAACAATGCACGTACCGTATCGTTATATTGTTAACATGTTTGGGGTTTTTTTTTTTTAAGGAATATAACTTAAAAACAATAACGTACGTACATCGATAATGTGTTACGAGTGAATCAGTGCGTACTTGTGTTATCGCAATTTTCTGACCACATTCATGAGCGGGGGTGACGTCAACGACAATAAAACCCGCAGAAAATTCCAGCCTTATGGGATGGGAATAGACCGACAATATATCCCACCCCCACACTCCGTTGCCGTAATCACACTGTGCAGACCAGGCCGTCACTCCTACATCCACCCCCAGGGTCTGTGATCCCCTTAAGAGTGAATTCACGCGTGAAACACATGTGAGAGGGATTCTGCACGATTCGCGCTGTCCGCTAGCTGTTTAATTACCAGCGCCGAAAAAAGTAATGGGCATTTAATGAGGATTACATCGCCTAACAAGGAAATTGTTTAACGAGGTTTTATAATTGTGAAGGACAGATTTTTTTGTTCTTGTTTCAGGCTGTCCGACAGTGTACAGACACAGCGTTAGGGAACGGTGCAATGATGATGAACATGCAAGGACCAATCTGAACGGACATTTTTCAACTTGGCTCTGATGATCACATGTACAGTGTATAAACGCTCTTTAATCGACTGACGCACTATAATATTTATAGGATCACAGAACTCGGGCAGTTGTTGGCACTGACTCACCGCCTGGCTGCCTTCTACCTCGTACATGTTTTATCAGTGAATGTAAGGTGCAAGATGCATGATCGATGCCGTGTAACACATTTGTATTACTACTTTAAGTCTCGGTTATATTCAAGTAAAATCTTCCACTGGTTCAACATATGCTTCATCTGTAGATATGAACATCAGAGTCGTGTCTGACTCATTTCAACACTGGGAGGTTCTCATGTTCTCTTCACAGCTCGGAGCCATCGATACATTGTCAGAAATCGTTTAATCCTGAACAGGGTCACTGTGAGTCCGAGCCAATCCCGGCAAACACAGGACGCAAGGCAGGGTTATACCCAGGATGGGACTCCAGTCCATCCCAGGGCAGTGGGGGAAATTTTGGTCCCAGGCCAATTAACCTATGCAACAGCATGTCTTTGGACTGTGGGAGGAAACCGGAGTGCCCAGCAAAAACCCACGCGGACACGGGGAGAGAACGTGCAAACTCCACACAGAAAGGCACCAGAGCGGGGATTCGAACCCGGGGGCTTCTTGCTGTGAGGCGGCAGCGCTACTCACCACCCCACCGTGCCGCCCGTATCACTACCTACTGTAATACAAAAGTCATTATTCAATCAATTCGATTTTTGTGGTGCTAATTCACTATTAGTTAAATATGCCCCAAACGGGCATCAACATATGCTCACCGCTGGTGCCGGCACAACCACAGCCACCGCTCGTACGCGAGGCGATCGACTGCGCGTCCCACTTACACCTGCCGCCAACTGAGCTCGCAGAATCGTCTGCGTGGTTTCGCTTTAGTTTCGGCGTACGCACGCACGCTCGCACGCTTGCGACCCACGCGTGAATACACACGGTTGCAAAAACTCAGGCGCGCCTTTGCCGACCATGAAAGCAATAACGCCGACTCCGTTTTTTACGGACTAACGTAAGATGACCGCGTTGTGGGAACACGGTTTTTTAAAAACTCATGTCACGCATGCCGGGTCGCATTTAGTTATCTCCGCACCGCGGATATACACCAATGCAGAAAACACTCTCCATACCTCTCCTCCTCTGCCTCACACATACACAGACAAAGAACCCCTGTATAGCCTTAACGGACCGTTAGGGCAAGTGCTGTTAACTTGCATCTATTAAGGACGCACGGACAACGAAGATGCAAAGATACAGGCACACGTTCAGATACAGAAACAATTCTCCGATCCTGACGGGAAAATTGTTGGAGGATGACATGTAAACAAACGCCCATATAAGACAGCAATCAACGGAAAGTAACATTGTTTATACTGTTAATATTCAAAATAAAACGTGAACAAACGGTCCTACTTTTCTTAATCAAAACAACGCAGCGTATTCTTGTCCGTGGCATTGTGTGGGCCTCTGGAGTTTTTGGGGTTGTGGAAAAAATGTTCCATTTTCCTACCGCGCAGGATTTCTCGGCTCGCGTCGTATTATTCGGCTCTCCGATGTGTTTTTCCGGTCGTGCCGCGTGTTTGTTCGGCTCGACGTCGGATGTCTCACTCCGCGAGCTTCTTCCCGGAGTGAAACGTCACGCACCACACCAAAGCAACACGCGGCGCTTGAACCCGAAAACACACATCAGAGAGTCGAACGTCCCCCCAGTTCGTGCACCACCCCCACAACCACCACCCCCGATACGCTGCACGCAGGTGTTATTTGCTTTCAACCTCTCCTCTCAAGCCGAGCAAAGGTGTTTATTCATCCGATTCCAAAAACAGAGACGCACCAAAGGGGTCGCTCCACGCTCCGCCAGAGAACTGGAGCCTCCCTGGGTCAGCGGCTTTATCTTGTTCGCTTCCCGGGCCTTGCTAATCCAAAGTCATCTGATCCTCGACAACAGCCTTGCGTGTCAGTGTGCGGATTTGGACGAAGGAGCGCAACCACGGGGTTCTCCCAACACGCGGGCCGTGATTGCGGCATGTTTGGCTGGAGCAATTAGCGAGCTGCATCCTGGGACCGAGGCTGGATCCTGGGAGCGACGGTATTTTTATTTTTTTCCCAGAGTCGTCCGGCTGTTTGTTTCAAATTCCACACGTGCACCAGTGAGACGGGAGAAAGCCCTAAAAGCCTCTGGAGCACGTGGATTTTGTTTGCACCAAGAAACGGGTTTCCCGGTCTGGCTACAGGACATCTGCATTAACCAAACAAACCTTACAACGAAATAAATGTAACGTTATGGGTGTTTTGTGTCCAATAATTCATAACGGTGCCGGGACCATACACCCGCTCGGTAGACTTGAGAATCCAGTCAATCCACGCGACTCGACGCGGGTTTTATGGCGCCTGCAAAACCGCCTGGCTGCCTCCTTCGCCTCTCTGCGCCTTACTCGCGCCTCTGAGTCGTTCTCTCGTCGAATGAATACCTTCGACAGTGAATGAATATGTGCGCGTTATAAATGGAAATGTATTATTATTATTATTAATCTAGGATCTCAGCGATACCGGCCCACTTCTCTACCCGGTCAGCCAGCAGACCACCTCAGGGCTTTTACAGTTTTTGAGTCGTATTGCCCTCAGGCAAAACTACTCGTCTGCAGTAAAAAAAACCACGAGAATTCCCATTGGTCAGCCTGATTGTTTGCAGTGAGCAAACGGCTGTTCAGTGTTATCGTCATGACATGCACATCAAACGTATGCAAACCCGCATTAATAACGTACCGTCATCGTTTTAAGTTCATTCATTCATTCGTTGTCAGAAACCGCTTAATCCAGTATGAGGTCGCGGTGAGCCGGAGCCTATCCCGGCAGACACAGGCCGCCAGCCCATCAGAGGGCACCGGGGGCAATTTAGTCCGCAGGCCAATTAAACTATGCAGCAGCATGTCTTTGGACTGTGGGAGTAAACTGGAGTGCCCGGCGAAAACCCACACGGACGTGGGGAGAACATGCAAGTTGTTGAATGTTTTCCAAGATTCTCCGAGAGCAGTATCAATCACAATCGCGTCAGCGTGAACAGAGTGCTTGTGTAAGCTACTATACGACAAGCTTACAGATGTAAGAGCAGTGACATTTGAATAGTGCTTTCACGAGCGCTATTTCAAATGCATGTTACACTTGACAACACCGTACAAAAAGTGAAAAAATTATTGGCAGTGGTAGAATCGGAATTAGATGGGACAAACACAAAGGAGAGACTCGTTTGGCCCGTGAGCCTGTGTTGGAGCAAGTTCTACTGCACCACATTAATATTGGCAGGAAATTATCGGATGTTCCTGGAATTGTAAAATGTTGAACACGTTGGCTACACAAATAGGCTATGGGGGATGCTAGCTCGCAGCTTTTATAGCAGTTGAAATAATTCCGCCGTACAATATACAGGAAGGATGCAGGAAGAGCTCTAAATGACAGTTGCATTAAAAATTACTATAAATACTGACAGCCTTCACGGGCTTTGACAAAACGTGTAGTCTGCTGGAGTGGAGTGGGGACAAAGCGGTTAAGCACGCTTCACGACAAATCCTGCAACTTGAGTTTGATCCTTCCTTGGACGTGGTTAATGTCAGTGAAAAGTGATACAACCAGTGCTGCCCCACCAACTCCCCACTACCAACGTGTTCTGACCTGCGCGGTGAATTGTCATGAAGTACGATATCGTACAGGTGTGAAGGCAGGTTGTGATACGACGACTGTACCGGTGAGAAATGTTGTAAGTTACTTTCACCCCTGGTGAGAAGTTAAAGGCGGGACCCTGCACTAAGTGGCTCACGCTGCTGCTCAAAGAAAGGCCTTCACTAGAGAGTGCTCTATAGAACCCCTCTGCAGGATGCTCCATCATGCCGGGCAGACATCCTAGGAGTGGTGAGCGTATCCGTGCTTTACCTCCCATATGTGACCTGCCACTCAAACAGCTGTGGTGTATGCAGAGATGAAAGCAACTTAAAAAATGTTAATGGTACGGTCATATTGCAACCTCCCTTCCCATCAGTACTGTACTAAAATGCTTCGGCCAATACCTTACTGGTACGCCGTACCGGACCCGACCATCTTACTTTCACCTCTGGGTGCGTGTATTTATACTGCTGGGTGGACTGAGACCGATGTTAACCCGTTCCAGAACACATATCGTAACGTGAAACCGTCGTAAAATGAGACCAATAATACTAATAGGATAGGTAGTACAGTAAGAGCACACACGTGTTTCAAACAAAGCAGATGTAAACACAAAAAAGCGCTGCTATTGGCTGGGAAGCTACACAAGCGGCATGCATTTGCATCGCCTATTGGCTGCCGTGGCACCCACGCTCACGCGCAGCCATATCATGACACATGTCGTAAAGTGACATTTGATCGTATTGTGATACTAATGTTCAAACAGAGCGCATATCGTAGAGTGACTTCATCGTATTGTGAGGGCATCGTAAAGTGAGGGACCACTGTATAAGAAACCCGTCCCACTGGTTCAACTGCCGCGCTGGGAGATTGAATCAGCGACCTCTGGATTGCAAGGTTCCAAAACCTGCGTGCTAACCATTAGCCCACGGCACCGGTCCCGACTCTTGGAATAACGGGTAGAACAAGTCGACATTTGGAGTGATCAACACTGCAGGTGAGCCAACAAACATCGGTCTCGGTGAAAAACTCTTAAGTGGGCACCGCGGGATTTGCTCTGTACGTCCTACATCTCCCAGAATGTCTGGAAACTGGCTGAGGGCACCCCAGGGAGGCCTTTATTATGCACCCAGGTCTATTAATATAGATGACAAACCTTAGCCAGTCACCGTATTGGCGGATATGACTTTACGAGGGAATCATTCATTCAATTTGAGGCCAGGCTAAGTTTTAGCCAATAGTTGGCCTGGCCTCAAGTAGACAATACAGCAGCGTTACACATAGTGTACTGGATTACAGTACTGTACTGTTAATTGCGTTCCAAAAATGTTATTTCGGGATAACCGTGCCGAGCGCTCCGCCTTCTCTCGTTTGCAACGTTTCGCCTCGCACGTTGCAGGCATCCTCAGGCGTACGGAGACTGAGCGAAACGGGGTCCAACAGCGTCAACCCCGACCAATTTCTGCGCTCATCAGCACCGGCACACGACGAGGACATGCAACGCGCGGTTGCGAGCGCGTGGTTTACTAAAACAGGCGCAGGAAGGAAAGCGGAAAAGTCAGGCCCGCACGTGGGGGGTGAGGGAGCCCGGCGATGGGAACGACACTAGGTCTCCCGGCCCCGGAGATGACCACCCCAGTAACCAGACGCAGCCGACTAAAGTGCTCCGCAGGAAACCGACGCACTGCCCCGTTTGGTTCCCGAGCGACATCCTGGGGGAAAAAAAAATCGGCTTCCTAAAGAGGGGGGCGGACAATGTGCTTCCTGTACGCGATGGCCTCGCTGGGTCACAGATGGTGAGATTCTGAGATGACGAATCCTACGTCGGACGTAACGCGTACCATACCGATCATTTCTAGACGCGTGCCTCTCTCGCCGATTTGCGGACGTGCCTCGGAAAAAATTATCGATATTCTTTGAGTCTCGATTTTAAAAGGCACGGCAGATCTTCAAATCGCAAAACGGAGAGAGGCGCCAACGACACATACGGTCGATTGATCTGGCTTGATGGCGACGTAACGACGCATCGATTGCTCGATTAAAATACTGTCTCGCGCGAATACCGCGCGCGCGATCTTATTTCCGGCTCGTGTCGCCCCCGTGATCGGGTCGCAGCACAACCCTGCAGCCACTGCATTCACCGTAATGGGAAATTACAGGAACCTGCATTGGCGACAGTAGTCATATTCAAGAGAGAAATTGCTACACGAGCTTGCCCAGGTGCTGTAGGTGTGACGTGGCGAGGCGGGGGCCGAGCGCCGACCCCCTTCTCGCCGTTCGTGGTGCGTTGTCTCCGGGAAGAGGACGCCCGTTTTCCTCCCACGCGTTTGAAATGTTGCACTTGTTCGCTCTCAGTGTGCAACAAGCTACCTATACTTTTTTGCCCATCGCGATCTTTAACCGTTTTAAATGTTTAACTGTTTTAACCACGTTGTATTTCTTTTTACGTTGTCACTTATGTGCAAAACTGTGTGCTAATGGTTATTTTTTTTTTGTTTGGTTATTTTTTAAAATATTTTCTCTTTATTTTTGGAAATTTGCGTGTTTGTTGTGTCGCAGGAATCCTATAAAGAGCTTGCAAGCTCACTGGCTATTTTTCTGCTGTAATAATAAACATCTATCTATATATGTGTGACGCCAAACGCTCGTGAATGGAGCTGGCCGCACATCCCAATGCGAGACCCTCCTAAACAGGAGCCTTGGGACTCGGTTAGGCGTTCATTATTTGGTCATTATTAAAGAAAGCTAGTTTGCCTACGGAGTAACATAAAAAAAAATGTCTCCAATGACCTGAGTCAGCCAAACAGGTCACACCCGGGACAAACACTACCGTGTGAAGTGATAAGTAGGCTTTGCAAGAGCGTGTTTGTCTTGACCCCGGCTTAAAATAAGTAAATGGTCTTGCGAGTTCAACAACAGCACCGGGCGGATTGCATGACGGGTGGTGGCTGGGCGTGTGTGCTGCCGGCAACACTATCTCTGCACGTGTCACACTGGCCTTAATAGTTACTTGCTAGCTAGCAGCATTTGCCAAAACAGCCTGCTTGGCAATATTGGATGTGTCTTCTGTGTGTGCTTGTGTATCAGTGTGTGTCTGTTAAGGCTAAACGGGGGATCTTTGTCTTTGTGTGCCACTAGGGAGACAAAGGCGGCCGGGCGTGGTGCTGGTCACCCACCTCCTTGTGTGCCGTGTCGGCCTTCATAGGTGCTTGCTAATGGCACTTGACCCGACAGTCTGATAGGGCTATACGGGGATCTTTGTCTTTGTTATCTTTGTCTTTGAAGTTGCATTTAGACGCTCTAAAAATTCATTTCGCCTTTCATTTCCAGTAAGCTTCCAAGCTCTTCACATTTTGTAATGTTTAAAAACAAACACTTTAAAGGTGGATGGGTGGCTCAGGGGTCAGAGCAATGAGCTCACGCTGCTGATAGCCTGGGTTTGAATCAGGGCGGACACCCGTGATTAAACTGGGTTCTTAAGTAAAGTGGGTTCATGGTCTTTGCCCGGTCAGCGATGACTACATGAAAAAGCGATTACATTTGGCTTTTCACTTAATTTGGTTTAGTCTTCATTCCGGGACTTACAACGTTTCGGTTTGACATTCGAACAGCAGTGTTCACAGGGCACTACAAGACGTGTCCCCCGTGTGCATAAAGCAGCCTGATAAAGTGACTGCACGGGTAGTGCTGAGATGTCACCTTTCAGGGCCGTTCTATGACACAGGGTGATGCACCGCCCGCTGCTGAGCTACGACTGGAAATTCTCTTCGCCTAACGACGCGGTGCCGGCAACACAATTTGAGTGCGTGGAGGAGAAACAAGATCACGCTGAGGAAATGTTCAGACTTTAATCGCTGTAGCTGTTTAGCAATGGGCGCCTCGGAGGGATAGCTTGGTGTGGATGTGACCCGGTGTCGAGACTACTCACGATTCATCGGTGAAGGCCAGGCCGAAGTACTCCTTCTCCTTGAGCTGGAAGTGAGAAGCCACCAGGTCCAGGAGATCCTTGGCCAACAGCTTCGGCTGGAAGACAGACAAGCACACCGGTCCCTTTATACTGGACTCCTCCGACTGCAAATCCCTCCGTTCGATACACGTTTGTTCGAGATAACCAATGAAGCCGTTCGCAACTATCAGCGAAACGTCGTATTTCACTGTAAATGTCGTGGGCTCGCCCTCCAACATACCGGTATGCTGAAGTAGTAAAGAATTGGCACGTTTTGTTCACGTGACAAACCTTACTCACTGGCTGTACGACACTTATTTTTTACTTAGACCCAAGCCATTAATAATATCAATTTATATAATAATATATAATAATATCAATTTATATAGCGCCTTTCACCCGAGGGTCACAAAGCGCTGCTTTGTGAATATATCGCTTTGGGGGATGCGTTAACAGCGACGCAGAAGTACAGACAGTACATTGGTACGGCCACTGCCATTCGCAAACACGGCTTTATAATCAAACCACTCACACAAAACTAAGATTCTGGGTAACGGATTTTCTCCTTTCATTTAAATAAAACGACGGGAAAAACAGAAATGGCCCTAAAACGTTATCTCACAAAATTTCAGCGGCAGAATTCATTTCAGTTTCAACGTCGATTTATTTAATGAACGGCAGCGGTCGTGTTTACATTTGCGGTACTTCGTCGAGGATGATTGGCGTTTTCTAAAATTTGATTGCGCTGAAAGACAGCGGGGTGATTGCACTTTGTCGCTTGATTGAAGCGACGCGGCAAAGCAGGGGCCGCTTGGCGCGGCACGGTTGCTGAACCCCACAACTGACAGGTTAACAAACGATCTGGCAAAGAATCACCAAGGCGAGAGACTTGGGGTTCCAACCATTTAGCGTTGGACAGTCAACACCCTTGACTTACAGTCAACACCCTAGACCTACAGTCAACATTCTTGACTATGACAGCATGCCAAGCCGAGCGGGATTACGTGCCAATGTTAATTTTCCCACCGCCTAGCTCGAAATTTAAACCAGGCCTCGTGCGTTACAATGAGCGTTAATGAGGCACCCAGAGTGGTGATCGCAAGGCCTGTTACTGTGGCTTTTCTACAAGGAAGAAAATCTAACTTCGAGTGCTGTTGGCCACCCCTCCTATGCACTCCGTGTTATCCGTGTGCCAAATCTATCCGACTATATTCCTATTATCCGCACATGAAATGCACATTAAATTCGTATATTGTTCACACTCTCGCGCCGATCATCATCAGTCCGCATCCGGCTCTGATCTATCCACTGCTGGATGTAGGCCTCCAACAGCTGTCACCACCTCTCACATTCCTTGTGCACTGTGTAGTTAAGTAGAGGCTGGCTGTTGTGAGCACATCCTGTCAGAGCCGAAAGCACTTGTCTTGAATCCGCGTGACTGGGCACCCCACATTCGTTCGAGTGTTTGTTGTGTCGCAGGAATCCCGCATCCAGAGCTTGTAAGCTCACTGCGTATTTTTTGCTGTAATAATAAACATCTATCTATCTACATAGGGGTGCACGGTGGGGCAGTGAGTAGCGCTGCCGCCTCACAGCAAGCAGGACACGGGTTCGATTCCCGGCTCAATTGCCGTTCTGTGTGGAGTTTGCATGTTCTCCCCGTGTCCGCGTGGGTTTTCGACGGGTGCTCCGGTTTCCTGCCACCGTCCAAAGCCATGCTGCCTCGGCTAATTGTCCTGACTGAATTGCCCCCGGTGCCCTGAAATGTTGTAACTTTCTCACCCGTCCTCGCTGCAGAACTGTTATAATGAGCTACATAGCTCAACGGTTCCTTCCAGCTTTGAATAAAAACCGACTCGCTGACATGGGAGACCTACGGACAATCACAGCCACACACTTCCTGCTCTCCGCCCAACGCCCACTCCCATCTTTGTTTGACCACCGGGATACGGCAGCGCAGAGAGAGTTCAGGCAGAGTTCACCGGATTGATGTGGAAATGCCTTCATTCACACGGAAGTGAGTCGTGGCACAGTGCTTGGTAAATTGCACTTCGAGCTGAGTTTGATTCCGAGTCCAGGACTGACGTCAGTGGCGGGTGATTTCTGTGTGATATCTGAAGCGGTTGTGGGATGACCAACTTGGCATAGAGAAATGCCTTCGAGAATTGCTCAAGAGCTGCTATTTCTGGATATCCGCGTCGAGCGTTCCTCCCATCTCCTTCACGACATTTCACCTCCCACATCGGAGGGAGAAGGAATGCTCGAAGCAGCTATCCCGAAAGAGCAGCTCTTGATAGCCATTCCCACACATCGAGCTGTGAAAACCTACATCAATGTAGTAAGGCATTTGTCAATGTACGTTTGTGACATTGGAAACACCGGGAGAATTTGAATGTGTTCCGGGCACCTTCCAGAATTTAAAACGCTTTGCTGCGAGACGTATTTTCGATGCAATCATTACAATCATTTGCTCCGCAACAGATGCACTCGTGCGCCGCATGACATCACCGCGTTAAATTGAACACCGACATTAATTTACGCAAGGTCAAGCACGAATGACTGAAGTGTTTGTAATTTGCACATAAATCAACGTTATCATCCGCAGCTAAACTACGCAATGAGTGATTACGTGCACAACTCGCGCGTGATTATTTTATAATATTCAAAGCATACCCTTTACGTGAGACACGCATTTAAACACACAGGGACACAGACCCTTGACACTCACTATGATTGTCAGCCCACGTGTACTCACATAGGGCAAGTCTTTAGTCCGTTACTATACAAGGAAATACAGGAGGTTGAGTGGCGGCGGTGCAGTTGTTAGCACCGAGTGAGATTCCTACCCAAGGCTAACATCACCGAGTGATAAACCAAAGCAGTCCTGAGCCACCTTTTGACGGCCTGTAATGTCTTACTCTGCTTTAAATGGTGGCTTACTCTACACAGTGGTGCCTCGCTTTACGAAATCACTTTACGATGTACGCTCTATAAGAACATTAGTATCAAATTACGATCACATTTCACTTAATGATACGTGAGTGTGTGCGGCACAGCAACCAATCCGTGTTGGTTTTTGCGAGGTGCTCTGGTTTCCTCCCACAGTCCAAAGGCATGCTGCCTAGGTTAATTGTCCTGACTAAATTGCCCCTGGTGCCGAGATTTTGTAACTTGCTTCCTGCTCCCTGCTGGGTAACTGTTAAAAATAGCTAAATAGCTGAACGGATAAAAAAAAACTCACTGCCTGACTAATGTTGCATGCGTTTTCTCTGTAAACTCCACTTTTCTCCCATATTCCAAATAATACATTGATGGATTATATACATCTCAATGCAAGTCCTTCCTCGCGGCCTGTTGCAGCTTCCCTTGGTAAGCACTGCAAAGGACACTGTTATTGTACTGATGTAGAACGCCTGACGATGGCTGCAACGTGGGAGGCGAAACGTCGCGAAGAAGAGGGAACGCACGACACGGCTATCGAGAAAAACCAGCGTTGAAAAGCAATTCTCAGACGTTCTTATTACATTCTGCAGCAACATTTATTTGGTTTCCTTGTGACCTCCACTACCATGTGGAGTCCCCAAGAGACAACACTGATTAACTTCAGAAATCAGATAAAGTCTGGCCGCACACGGCTGTGTGTGACTTCCATCACGTAAATTCACATTCATCATCATCACTGTCCGAACTAAATCCGAATTTCACGCCAATTCTCCGGCTGCCGAGAAGGAATGCCGAGTGAGTTTATTTATTTATCGGCCAGGGAGCGTATAGATAGATTATGGCTCAGGTCCGCTTTGCAACCCACGTCGCGAATCTCCGCGAAGTTATTAAGCTTTAAACGCACGCGACGGTGCTTCGCTCCGGGTCACGGCGGCTGTCGTTATTATGTCGCGCTCTTGCAAATCTTCTGAAAGCGTGGCCGAGGGCAGGTACTTTGAACGTGTCCCCTTGCGATGGAATATTTAAACAGCAAAGTGTGTCACTTTGCAGTTACTCGTTTGACCTGTTATACAGTATATCGTAAATTCCTAAATATATCGCGAGCGAATTTTGCGCCCCCTTTACCAAAAGCACCGAAATCTTGACAAAAGGCCTATCTTTGCTCCGCGCTCAGCGAATTCTTTTGCGTTGCGAATAATAAACTTCAAAAGATATCGGACAGTACATAAACACGGTGTGGCAGTATAGGTATCATATATATAAGGTGGAATGGCGGTGTAGTGGTTTGTTTACTGTGCTATAAACCTGGTGACCCGAGTTTGATTCCTGGCCACGGCTAGCAAGAACGGTGGTTTATATCCAAACCAGTCCCAGATCCCCCTCTTCATCAACACACTGACCAGCGTGGCGAAGTATAGCCGAGCAACCCCCTGACTGACACAAGTGCTGACGCCTTCATCCAACAGTAGACTGACAAGAGGGCTTGTAAAAATCTATTACGAATCTATACCTTAAGCGTACGCTGAGAGAATAGTCTAAGCCAGGGGTGTCCAAACTACGGCCCGCGGGCCAACTGCGGCCCGCCATCCATTTTTTATTGGCACGTATCAAAGTCTAAAAATATAATGGTCTATGGGCATTAGAAGTGAGGCAGTATACCTCATGTCTAGTGAGTGGCCCAGTCCTTCGTATTTTTTTCTGTATGTGGCCCTCGGGAAAATAAGTTTGGACACCCCTGGTCTAAGCCGTCTGTGCAAATCGATCGAGGCCAATGAAGGAACGCCAGCCGTCTGTACATCCGCGCGACTTTAAAACATCAATGCCATCGAATTTACTGACGTCGATTCTTGGTGGTGGCTTTTTTCATCGACCCCCGGCGACCCAAGTGCTGACCTCGCGTGACCTGCCTCTGGGTTTCCACTTACCAGTCGGTTCCCATGGTGTAGCACTTACATTTCATTGCCGTCATCTCACTGTTTGGGCAAGAGGTTCAAGTCCTTTTCTTTTTAGCAAAGAGAAGATTTGGAAACGTTCCCAAAGTACAAATAGTGTGGAGTAAAGGTCCCACTATTGACGTTGGCTGGACTTTGTTTAATTAGCGCCAGACGCGAATAATGTAAGCCACTATGTTAAGCCCCAGCCCAGTCACTTGCAATCCCATATTAATGCAATCAATAACATCCCCCGACACCCGTCACACGCAGCATAATGATTTCACATTAATAAATTACAGCCCTTTGTCAATTCGCTGCTGGATGAAGGTCTCCCCATACAGCCTCGGTGAGATATCACTTACCACTGATGTCAGCCGTGGCTGGGATTCAAACTGAGGTCGCAGGGTTCATAGTGCAGCGCGCTAACCACAGAGACACCGCGCCCCAAAACACAGTACAGTATCAGTAGCCCGTAGGAGTCAAAGCAGATTTGAGCAGTCTTGCCATTACAATAAGTATTTAAAAAAATATATTTTCAATCATGGGTGGCACGGTGGCACGGTGAGTCGCGTTGCCGCCTCACAGCAAGAAGGGTTTCGAATCCTGCCTCGGGGGCCTTTCTGTGTGGAGTTTTCAGAACATTTATATCTGACTGTTTAATAATACGGGCATCTGTTAAAGATGTGCCCTGAGAGGCTCCTCCGGGAAGTCTACCAGGCACGGCCTACTGGGTGGAGACCTAGAGGCCGACCCAGGACACGCTGGAATATTTATATCCTGCGACCGGCCTGGGAACACCTGGGAATCCCTCAGGAAGGGCTGGAATCTGTTGCTGAGGAAAGGGATGTCTGGTCCACCCTCCTTAGATAGCTGTCGCCGCGAACCTCACCAGGACAAGCGGTTTAGAAAATGGACGGATGGATATTACTGTCAGACCTTTCAGTGTATTCGAAGCAGCCTTAATCATTTATTTCTTGTTGCTTTGGTTTTTATTGGGGTTTTTTTCGTTGTTGACATGCTGTTCTTTTCGCGGCCCTTGTGCAGCGCTTTGTGACCCTCGGGTGAAAGGCGCTATATAAAATGCTATTATTATTATAATATTCTAGTGGCATTAAACAACATCGAGCCATGTTGTCACCAAAACCACTGTTAAATAAGGACCTCATCCATATTCGGTCGTAAATGATCAACAACCATCGCACGGACCGGCGTGTTGCGCGGTGAAGTTGGAGAGTGAGGACGGACGGGAGGGAGACAGCTTAAGCCACGGATCAGCCCTCGGGCAGAAAGCACGACAGTGTTAATGTAAAACAGAACACCTTCATACAGTTATACAGTTTGCATAGCGTCTATTTAAAACGAATACACATTCGGTTAAGAGTTCGGAAAAATGATCGGAGCTTGTGGCATCCTTGGCCATTCAACGGTGCCTTACGGCGGTGGGGTGGGGAGCAAAGAAGTGACAACGAAGCCACCGCGTACTTTCACTGCCCTGCGACAGGCCCAGCCAGCAATGCCATCAACAAGATGGCCAGCGGGTTGGTTCGCGCAAGTTACCTGCAACTGGCACCAAGTGTGATTGAACACGGGTCTTGAAAATTGAAAAGAACTCGCCCAACAGGATTGTTTTCATCGAGCAGCCTGGCACATTTTGGGGCGGTTTCACAATTGGCAGAGACACATACACCTTGCCACAAGGCTCCCACGCACGGTGCTGCTCTCGCCCCAGGGACTAAGCTCAAAGTTCTCTTCCCTTTACAACTAACTTTATGACACATGAGAAAACGCGGTACAGTGGGTGTGTGTGTGTGTGTGTGCGCGCAACACTCTTACACGACAACTTGCAGGAGTGGTGTGCCACATTCGTTTATAACCTGTTGGGTTCCTCACAGCTCCCTGGTGTCTTGGGCTGTCGAGCCGGAGCTTGCAGTTGGAACCCACCAGGTTAAGGGTTCCTTCAGGAGTGGATGTCAAACTCACTACGCTTTGATGTCGAGACATGCCGAGACTGGAAAGTGACAAACGGCTGTCGACAACTTGATCAAACATATTGCCTGGTGGTGCCTGCAAATTAATTTTACAGCACTGTGGATGCTATTTCATAGCTCCAGAACCTTGCTAAGCTCAGAGTTTATACAGCATGGCTGTGTACTCCATATAGCTTTGTGGGGTACCACATTAATTCACGTTGTTGGGTATAGTTATGTAATCACACTCCCCGCTGTGACTATGAACTGCTGGAATTCCGGGTCACAATTTAATTTGAAAAAAATCTGCTAATTTGTATTTCAGTGAATGGTGGCACCTCTTGGCTGGGGGCGATGACAAGAACCCAGACTACATGCAGATTGATGAATATGTGACACGATGAATGTTTTAGTGACCTGAAGAATCAATATAACTAGACAAGTGATGCACGATTCCACCAGGAGTTCATAAGCATCGCCTATGATTAATCAACTGCTGGATGAATACCCCACCCCGGAAGCCATCGCCAACTCTCGTGATCCAGCGATGTAACGATCCATCTGGCTCCTGCACGCGAGCTGATCTAATCGATCCATCTCAACGACAGGCACCCTCTCAGGAGGTGCAATGCCTCGTTTGGCTGCCACATGCATACCGGTAACTGCCTCATTCCAGCGACGTGTCCTCTCCATGCTTCTTTGCGCACGCTTCGGATTTTATTCCGATTGCTTGGTCCGTGACCCATACTTCTGATCCTTATCTCACGCGGGCGATATGCCAGTTTACACAGATTTAACGTGATCTTCTCCAGGCACGAAGGTGTGTTGCTTCTCACGATCGAGCTCAGTTTTGCAACAGCAGTTGGCCCTATATTTGTTATCGGTAACCCCAAAGAGACGTTACACTGCCCACCTGTGCACCTGCAATAGATAATCCAGTTCAACGGGCATCTGTGGCAAGTAATATCGGAAAAGATCCCAGAATAGATCCTACGCTTCCCTACCCACTTCCACAACCCACGCTGAAAAGCGTGGTGAACCATGGGAAAAGAAAAAGTCACGTTTGACATTCCGTAGTAAGGCCTTCATCCATTGCTACTGTAATTTGAGAATGGCTGTAATTACATTTATTATTAATATCCGGGGGTCAAGGTAGAAGCGTTCACGTCGCAATCCCTGTCAGGTAATACTTGGTATTGCCTGCGAATTCTACCAAACACTTCGAGGCCGAGCTGAAAGACAACGATGTCCAGAGGCTGACCATCGTGCTTCGAAGAATCGCAAAGAAGAAGATTCATATCCAGGTAGATTTGAGGGTGCAGCGATGCGCTAGGAATGTATAGCAGAATTACCGTGGCATTACGGTAAGGTACACTCGGCAATGATACGGCCTGTGCTGGGGACTTAATAATCATGATTATTTCAACTTCTAACACGCACAGTGTTAACTCCCTCTTGGAGAGAGAGAATAACTCAGAGGAATGATGAACCACAGAGAAAAGCAGGAAGGCAGCCGCGTGGTTATCCGGCGACAACTGCTGCCCAAGTTCTGCGTTCCTCTATATATGAAGGTGTCATCGGCCAATTAACAAGGGGGTACATGGGAAGAAATCGGAGGAACTGTAGAAAACCCACGCGTGCGAGGGGAGCACACTCTATCCCATACAGACGAAACAGGTTGAGTCTACATTTTTTTCTAAACTGCATTGTTCTAGCGAGCTCGGGTATGACACCACGACGCCCACGGGGAAAAGAGTTTCACAACATTTCTGTGATCCACCAACCCACGTCTCCACAGTGCAGAATACAGGCATGCGTCACCACTGCTCCGGTCAAAATTACTCATTTAAATTCGCATATGGATCGATTACAAACAGGTTTCGGTTATGCACAAACCTAATTGTGGATTTCAGCTCAATATCAGCTGCATGTATTGTAATTATTCTGTTCCCATGTCAACGTCAGAAGAAATGTTTCTCAGAAAGTCGATTTATGTTCATGGATGCGTGACAAGTAATTCCAGCTTCATGAGCTATTTTAACATCTTTGTTTTCGCAAGCCTAATTACGGATCGTAAGCTCCAACGCAGAGGGAGCCGTTAACGTAATTACTGGAAGTTAAATTAGCAAGCTGTTCAATAGCATTTCTCGTTTCAGTGTACAAATATATTGCAGCCTATTTTAAAAAGCGTTCGTCTACGTCTTAACACTCAACGCTGAGTATACGAACTACATCTTCATCGGTTTTGTGTATTCCTTTTCAATCCCATATACTCCTATAAAGCATATATAGAATAACATTCCCTATATAGCACACTCCCTACAGGGGCTCTGCAGAGCTTCCCCTAGTGGAGGCCATCCCACCAACAGTCCAATAAGCGAGAAATTTCAGCTATGCACCTTTTACCTTTATCAAGTATTCCCCATCTAACTTTACTTGCTGTCGATATGACATGTATGATCAAGTTATATGCTTAACGTGAACGGCCTCCGATGCCATGTCAGTCAAGCGGATTGTTTGACCGCACTTCACCGACGCACACTGGTCAGTGTGGATTTTGGCGGGGGAGGTGGGATGCGTAGGGATAATCCTCCAACGATACTATCCGTCGCGAGAAAATGAAATTCAGGTCATTGTCAGCGCACGATTTAAAGTGACGAGGATGATAACGACATTTTTGAACTCCTGCTCACAGACGGCGGGTTGTCAGCTGGCTTAACGCGATGGCGGTGTGGAGGACAGGCAGGGCACCTGTTGCCCACATGTCCGTTCCGTTCCCACAGGTGTCGTCCGCATTTAGACGAGAATTAGTCCACATCGCGGTGTGCCCTTCTCAAGAAAAGCAAACACACTCTCTCCCTTCAGCTGCGTACACCCAGGGGTCTTGGTCAATCGCGTGAGGGTGGCGGCAGCGGTAACATCCGCGCGTCACACGAGGAAAGTCCGAGGCAATTCGCCTCCGGCCTCGGGCACCATTCTGTGTGGAGTTTTGCGTGTTCTCTCCCGCTGTTCTGCGCTGGGTTTCCCCCGGGGGTGTTCTCCGGTTTTCTCCCACAACTAAAAAAACACTCGTCAAGTATCTGTGTCCCGTCCATGACCAGGGATTGAATACTGTATCATTATTATCATTTAATCTCGGAGGGAAGGCCGGAAAGAGAAGAATCGGTCTCATGAAATGTGGGGGGACACGGTACGCCATTGTGAATTGTAACAGCTCATCCTGCCCACGGTGATCTGCGCGACAAACATTTCGCGTCATATTATCCGTGACGTTGTCCGCAAATTTCCTCTACTTTGTGCGGTCCACGATAGGCATTCTGGGTAATAGGATTGCACGTGAGAGCTGTCCTCTCGGTTCTGAACTGTCGTGACCAATTGCCGTGTCTCTGCACGTGAACGCGACACCATTTTTGCAGACGCACGGCTTTATTTAACGCAAAATATATTCGTCGGTTAATATTCTTGAGCTCACGGTACATTAATCTACTCGTGTGTTTAAGTATCCACTCTTTAGATTCGCATATGTGGTATTTATTGGCTTCAAGCAACCAATGCAGACACCGCAACTACATTCACCCGTATTCATGAACACTGATTCCTGAATCGAATCGCGAGAACGGTTAAATATCTGCTACACATCAAGCAGACGCAAGTTAAGACAAGGGTTTCTTTTTTTCCGTTTTCCCGGCCACGCGTTTCGCCAAACATCACCAAACCGTTCGTCATCTCCTGCTTTAGATTTTTGGGGCCGGGCGAGCCGCGAAAAACGTTTCCGTTTGATGCTAAAGACAAGCGAATTACTTTATAGTTTTCAATGCAAACCATGTAACATCCACATGCCACATCTGCCTTGGGTCCTTTACAAATTCTGGGTCTATCCAGCACGTGTAGTGAGCGGCTCAACTCTGGGCATTCCACGGGAACAACAGTCACGTCCTGTCGTTTCGTTTTTTTTGATAAACAGGAACCTTGTGCAAGTAAAAGAAAAACATGGCCAAGTCCTCGTGGGATTCCAGGTTTCTGATCACAAATTAAATAATAAACTCACGCTGTCTTAGCGATAGAAATATATACATACAAATGTTGTACGTGATGTCGGTTTTCACTGCTCGATTCATGACGGTTGCTCTTCAGAGCTGTTCTTTCAGGATAGCCGTGTCACTGAGCGATCTACCTCTCTCCCTCGCGATGTTTCGCCTCCCGCGTTGGAAGCATCATCAGATGCATAATTAAATATATGAAAATCCGTATAAGTAATGAGCCATCTTTACAGCAGTTAATGTCAGTGTTGTGCTTTAACACAGACGTTCTCAAGCTTTTGGACCTCAAGGCCCACGTGGCCAACTTGGGTCCGGTCTCCAAGGACCACGAGGTGGCACTCGCAGCCCGCTGATGGGTCGCGACCCACCGGTTAAGAATGGCAGCTTTGGCACGCGGTTTTCACGGTAGGTTCCTGATTATAACTGCGACTGGATGGAATGCACCACGTGCAGCTTGTTTTGACGAACGGAGAGAACACGCCCGGGGGTGGCGGGCATCGCCTGCAGAGATGGAGCGAGGAAAAGCCAACAACATGCGGTGGATCGCGTCCATAGCGGAACCACGCGGGATTACGTCAACAGAGACAAGCCTTCATCCAGCAGTGGACAAATCGATGTTAACGGATAATGACGATGACTTTTAATTCATTTGTCCATTCTGGCAGCTGACTGATCGCGTATTCAACGTGAATCCAAGCGACGGTGGTAAACACAGCCACCAACACGTGACTCGTGGTCATTCGTAGGAAATTGTGATTTATCATACGGACAATTTAATTAAAGACACTTCCTCGAGCATGACTTGTGTGCTGGCCCAAAACTTATTCGGCAGTAGTGAGAACAGCTGCCGCGGAGAGATTGATCGCTGGCCATGCCTGTGTGCTGCCCACGCTCTGGATAGCTTGAAAATACACAATCAATTGTAGATATGCCGAGTAGCAGCGGTGCGGTGATTAGCGCGCTACGATAGGAACCCCGTGACCTGAGATCGATTCTCAGTCGAGGCTGACGTATGAGGCACGTGCTATCCCAACCGATACCCCTGCCTGACAACCCACAGTGACCAGCCTGGGGAAGTATGGTCAAACAGCCTGAAAATTACACCGTACTAGCAGGCCTTGGATTGACAGAGAGCTGTAAATTGCTATTTTTGTAATTTCGTAATATCAAACAGGTATTATTAACGAGATTAATCTAATTTATAACATGCGCAAAATCCACGCCTCGTCATGGACGAGACACTGCTTCATATATATTATGATGTTATAGGCAAATTAATTAAAGTTTTTTTTAGTTGTTGGGAGGAAACCAGAACACCTGGAGAAAACCCACGCAGAACAGGGGGAGAACACACTAACTCCACACAGAAAGGCGCCTGAGGTGGGAATCGAACTGCCTCGGGTAGGACTTTCTCTCTGTGAGGCACTGCACCACCCTGCCGCCAAATATTACACATAACTGTACATTTCTACCCTACGAGGATACTGCCTTGGCATAGAGCAACTGCGGAACAAGTAAGATTCATGACAATCTCGCGCCAATGGATTCAGTTCATTGCGGTGCCTCCCGTGGAATGATGGTGTCAGGAGTACAGTACGCATTCTTTGTACTTCACTGTCACTCGCATCGCATCGCCAACTCACTGGAGTGGATTGGTCGGGAGATCTTGCTCCCATATTACGCCCACGTTCTCCCTGTGCGCTCATTCCATAGGCATCACGTACTTCTGATTGACACTGTGGGGCTACTGTGATACATGCTTGTGGCAAAGACATGCGTACAAAATGCTATGATAATATATGCATTGTCCTTCAAACTGATTGGCCCACACCAGAGACAGCCTAGCGTTTTGT
>JAZEWU010000025.1:4043624-4055401 GCA_036362915.1 Geotria australis | reverse complement strand
GGGTGATACAGGCTGTTGTTTTAGCTCTGTGATGGTAAGTTGCTTGGTGGTGGTTTCCTCGTGCTTATAACGTCGGACAACAACCACAGGGCCGCGTGCTCATCACGTCAGGATGTCCCGCAAGGGAAGTCGGAGTGAAGGAGGCTTCCGAATTGCTGGCCAGAAAAATAGCCAACGAGCTCTCTTGCCTCTGCCTCGCTCTCGCTCTGTGTCTGTGTCTTAATGCGCCGGGTATTGTTTGGCTTCGGCTAGGCACGCAAACGCATTAAGTGCGCACCGTTGGGTTGGACAAGCGCGTTTTCGATGTCGTTAATTGGGAATCTGTCACGTGTGCGGGTCGTGTTATTTACAGAATTATAAGGCTGCTGCTATTAAAGTATGCGCGTGCATCCTGAGTAAGTGTAGGTGAACTATTTGCCAAAAATCCTGGTGTACTGATGTAATAATAATAATAGCATTTATAGAGCGCCTTTAACCCGAGGGTCACAAAACGCTGCACAGGGCTGTGGCGAGAACGGCATGTCAACAACATCAAGACAGATCAACTGAAAGTCAAGCAATAGCGATAAATTATAGGACATCGGACATAAAGACTGCAGAAAAAGATAATAATGTGTTTTCACGGCTCGACTCATGATGGTTGGTTTTCGCCGGGCACTCCGGTTTCCTCCCGCAGTCGCTCTCGGCCTTGTCTAGACCACCAAAGAGAAGCTGACAGTGTGGCCGTCACTTTGGTCAGCAATTGAAACGATGGAAGTGATAATGGGGGCCTGGTGTCGACCATCATTACGGACGTATCGCTACGGTAGAGCACGGTAACAGATGTTCACTGCTATCCATAATACATCCCTTTTACGGGTTGGGTCATAAATAAGTGTCATAAACCCGTCTTCACCCGACACAGCTAGTTAGTAATGTTTGTCACGTGAAATAAACGCGCCGATTGGTTTACCACTTCAGCACACTGTTATGTCGGAGAGCGAACCCGCAACATTTACAATGATTAAACACGACGTTTCGCTGATAGTTGCAATCAGCTTCATCGGGTATTTTAAACAAAGCTTCTGTCGGGTGGAGGCTGTTTACGACCCTTGTTTTTTGACTTGACCCAACCCATGAAAGGGATATGTTATGGATAACATTGGTCACGAAAGCCTTTATGTGAAATGTCCACTCGTGTTTGCCAGCACACGCGGCGTGCTGTTGTCTCCCCGTGTGTTGCCTGCCTGCGCAGTGTCTCTCTGTTAACCCAGGAAACCCACGCAGCTCAACGGCAGAGCGAGCGTCTCACTATCAGAAGGCTCCGAGTTAAAATCCTAACTGTGGGTCGACTCAGCTCATGATTCTACCGGGATCAGTACACTCCGGTTTCCTCCCACAGTCCGCAGACATGCTGCTGCATAGGTTAATTGACCTGCTGACTAAATTGCCCTCGGTCCCCTGTGATGGACTGGCATTCTGGGGTATAGCCTTGCCTTGCGCCCTGTGTCTGCCGGGATAGGCTCCGGCTCACCGCGACCCTGTATTGGATTAAGCGGTTTCTGAAAATGACTGACTGACTGATAAATGTAAAAATACGTTTTATTATTATTATTATGAGATGACAACTCTCATTTCAGCAGCAAGTCCGCTTCGACTTTTCCTCGGCGCGGATCGCGAGCGGGATTTACCCGCGAGTGTTGGCACGGCTAACCGGCACGGCATATCGCCTGCGTTCAAAAACAGGGGTGGGCCGAGGCTTTCCCAGGGGAGGCGCATTGTCAAGGCTGGCTTTCTGAAGAGAGCGCGTTGTGTGTATTGTGCGTGGGCCAGGGCGAGTCTCACGGGGGTCACGCCGTTCCACTCCCTCAACATGAGGGGGGAGGCTGCCGGTCGGGGGTAGACGAGCGAGTTAACCAGAGAAATGAAAGAGCAACACAGGTGTCTCGTTCAACTGCAGGTGTCTGTGTTTTTCTCACGCTTCGGCTGGAAGAAAAAATTAATCGTCGGAAAGAAAGCAACGCGTTTCCACGGGAAGCCTTGAAAAGCCACTTGTGAGCTGGTTGCTTAAATGGAGATGTATTTCAGGGACAATTCATAAATCGGCGACTGCTCCATGTGTCCGTGTCACGGAATGTTGTTTTGGTCCACAGCCCACATGGCCTTTCCCAACAAAAGCGAATTATATTATACCTCCAGCAAACTGATGGTTGCTCTTCAGAGCTGTTCTTTCGAGCGATCTCCCTCGCGATGTTTTGCCTCCCACGTAGCAGGCATCATCGGCGAAACGTCGCAAAGAAGGGAGGGAGATCGCTCGACACGGCTATCCCGACATGAAAGCTCTGAAGAGCAACCCTCATAAATAGAGCCGTGAAAACCTACATCAGTACTCCAGTAATCTCTTTTTCTGTGCTGATAGAGTCCTTTAAGTGTATATGGAGTACTCTTGCCTCATTCGCCTCTTTATTCTACACATTGTTGTGACCCACCCAGGCATTATCCATGCTCGAGTTTGCTTAGTTTTGTGGTTTAAACGGTTTTGGCACATCCCAGGTGATCTGACAATCCACACAAAATATGTTTAACTCACTCTGCTGATGAGATACAAGACGGTCAAAATCACTTTACAGTTCGCTGTCTGAAAACGCTGCTGCAAAACGTTGGTCTCAAAAGCTGGTGGGCTAATGGACCAACAAAACATATAATAAATTGTAATACTGAAAGACCGCAACCCTGTACAGGATTAAGCGGTTTTTGACAATGATGATGATGATATTTGTCTTATTTATTCATCATCGGCCCTTGTGCAGCGCTTTGTGACCCTCGGGTGAAAGGCGCTATATAAATTGATATTATTATTATTATCCCCCACAAACAACTCACAGCGAGTAGTATACTATGAAAGTGCCGTTGCTTAGGAGCAATTAATTACTTTGCTGATTATAAACCCATCTAGTAATTGAGAACCTTGGGCTACTCAATAAATGACCAACTATCGTAGTGTGAGTAGGCGAGTGGAACGTGGTGATGATAATGATGATGTTTATTATTACAGTAACCGAGAAATATATTCTTGGTGCACTGACTAACTCGTGCACTTGCGTTGTTACATCTTCCAACTGTGTACACAATACCCGCACCAATTACAGGCCTCAATTATAGTCCTAATGAACCAGAGCCGAAATGTGTCGAGTGGACCATTTTGTCATTTTGCAGAACGGCCTATCGATGTGCTAACAGCACAATGGCTTTCTGTCAGGGCTTTAAATGCTCAGAGCAGCAGCGGCGGCAGCAGCAGAATAGAAGCAGCTTGTTCCAAAAAAACAGACACCCAGATACCCAGGCCTTGGAAATGGCATCAACTCCCTTTCCGTTACTTAGTCAGAAGATAATGTGATAATAATACTGCCCGTTTGTTGCACGGCTAAATTTAGCTGCGAGTGGCGGCCGTGGGCTGCTCCCTGGCACTCGAGCGCACTCTCTACAGCGCGACCTCTGACCTCCTTCGCTGAGCGTTCTGTCGCGTCCCTCTCCCTAACTCCCACATCTCTTGGGTTTTTTTTGTTCAACCAAAGCCAGACAATAATTCTCACTTCACTCGACAAGCATTTATAGGTTACCCAGACTGGCTGATTAATTAATTTGGCTGACTGTCCTCTCAAAAAAAAAAAGGGCCGTTGCTTGAAACTTTGACAATATTATATTTTGTGTTCTGTTAAGGCAAACTGTTATTATTGACGAGAGTGAAATTGTACTGATGTAGGTTTCCACGGCACGATTCGTGAAGGGTGCTTTCCAGAGCTGTTCTTTCGTGACTACCGTGTCGAGCGATCTCCCTCTCTTCACTCGCGACGTTTCGCCTCCCACGTTGGAAGAGAGTGAGTCAGCCTCGGTTTTACCAGCAGCTCACACGAGGCGCGATCCAGCAGAAGAAATGTGAGCAGCACAGGGAGACAGAGAGGTGTTGGAGAGTGGGTGGGGGTCGGAGGTCAACCATTCAATTAGCTGGGCTAAATAATAAAAACAAATAAGTCATAAACATCTCGGCGTGAGTCAGCCTGCATTTGGAGAAAAAAAAAACCCCCAGACCCGACCGAGCCTTGTTCTCGCACAAAGGCTGCAGTTGAACACTCACTCGTCCTGCTGTGAACTCCGAAATGCCCGGGCCTCCCCCAGTGGATGAGACCCAAATTCACGGGCAACCGAGGAGGAATCGGCGTCCATACAACAGACGGTGCATTCATTCACTCGGCCATAATCCCGCATTCGCAGCTCGCGGTCGGACTGTTGATGACAGTTTTATTTATAGCCTACAACGCCATGCTGGATTTACAAACTGCTGCGTGATAGCCCTAGCTTGTGCCCTGTGTCTGCCGGGATAGGCTCCGGTTCACAGCAACCCTGTACAGGATTGAGCTGTTTCAGGCAATGAATGGATGACAGGGTGGTGCATGGGTGGCTCAGTGGTTTAGCTACAAACCTGGCGATCCGAGTTCGAATCTCGCTCGCGGTTCGATATGATCAAATGTGTGTTTCTATGCTGCGGGGGATACATTTTACGTCTCCACAAGATCTTTCAGAGATAAACAGTGAGCGTGTTCATGTTGTAGAGAGCAGCAGTCAGTCATGGCCAGCGGGTTAACGGGACGTGTTGTGCCTGGACTTGAGCAGCCGCAGGCAGACGACAGCAAGGGTGAGTGGGGGACAGAGAGGTTTAGACAGCGGGGGACTGCACAGACTGAGCACTGCACTGGAACAGTTTTCTAACCAGCATGCCGGGTGGAAGCTACGGATTAAAGAATGCATCGATTCACTGATTAATATTGATCTTGTTTTGTGCCTGACATTTGTGTTAAATAGCGTGTGTAAGAAACAATATAGCGTGTAGAATATACGAGGTTTAACCCATCCACCCATCCATTTTCTAAACCGCTTGTCCTGCTGAGGTTTAACCCTTTCCTCGTATATTCTACAGTATATTGTGGGGCCACCACCCGCAAGGCGAAGGGTGAGGGTCAGGTGCGATGCCGTCACCGCACCGAACAGGACGGACTTAGACGGACTAGACCTTTGCAAAGGAAACTGGGTGTTGGGACGTGGAGTGTCACATCTCTGGCGGGGAAATAGCCGGAGCTTGTGGGTGAGGTGGAAAAGTACCAGCTTCACGTAGCTGGTCTGACCTCCACACACAGCATTGGGCTCTGGAACCAAATTTCTCGATCGGGGGTGGTCTCTCTCCTACTCTTGGGTGGCCCCTAGGGAGTGGCCACCGGGAGTTTCTTTCCCGGTGGACGAGAGGGTAGCCTCAATGAGACTAAAAAAAAATATTAATTTCGTGAATCGAATAGTGGCTTTGAATATCGACAAATCATCAAATCAACTCAGAGTGGTGTGGAGGAACTGGAGTTTAATATGGATCGACTATAGTCTACGGTTATTTATGTAAACTCTGTTGATGTGGTGAGAACATGCAAACTCCACACAGAAAGGCCCCCGCGCAGGGATTCTAATCCGGGAACTTCTTTCTGTCAGGCAGCAGCACTACTCAACCGAGCCACTTTGACAGCCACTGTCATTTAATTTGATAATGATTCCTAGTTGACTCTCTGATTGGTTACGGCTGCTCATGATGATAATGAGCCATCAGACAAGAGCCATGTTTAAATGAACGTTCTGCTCGGTTTGTTGGCAAAGAATCGACTCGTATCGGAAGGAATAACTGGCGCCAATTGTGAACGAACACAGTAACACGCGTACACACACACGTCTCGGGCCCTGCCAATAATCATCCCCCTCTTTTTAACGAGCCACAATAAAACCTCAAGCAAAGAAATAAGAATGAGTTTGGACCACAACATTCATTCTTTATAAGCCCCCGCTTACTGCTATACAGGGTCGTGGGCGGCTGGAGCCTATCCCAGCAGACACAGGGCGCAAGGCAGTGCTATTCCCAGGATGGGACACCAGTCCATCGCAGGGTACCGGTTGCGATTAACCTAGGCAGCGGCGTGCCTTTGGACTGTGTGAGGAAACAGGAGTACCCGGCGAAAACCCACGCTGACAAGGGGGGAGCACACCCAATCCCCAACAACAATAACAACCACCGTTCTCCACTATGTGGCGGTGACGTCACCACGGCGCCTGTGCCAGGTCAGGTGCACCTTGAGGCCACGCAGGGTTTGGAAGGCGAGCTGACAGGAGGTCATGGGACAGACTCAGGTGCCACGGGCACCACCTGTGCTCCCTGCCGTGCCAGACAGCTGGGTTTTATCCGCCCGGCGCTCTGCTCGCTGTTGTGAGCGTCGCTCCTCCGCCCTCTGTTGTTGCTGTTGGCGCCTGCCTCCAAACCCCACACGCATAACGTCTGCACACCCGAGCCGGGGACCGAACCGGGATTCCTTCGAAGCTGTGAGACGGGCAGCCCCACTTCACCGCGCCACCGAGTCGCAGCCACATAAGTTAAACACGTTACGAGGTGAGGGTTGTGCTGCGGGGGTGTGCAGCCGGGGTTCATTGTAGTAGCCGGGTAGGCTTGGTGGGGGGTTCTTCCCATGCAGAAAACTGACCTTTATTGGTCCGGGCACTAAAAGGCCGTCCGCGCAAGGGAGCTGTAAACAACCGAGTGGGCCCGAGTGCGATTTAAAAACCCGAGCGCCCCCCCATCAAACGCGCTTTGTGGACAACACAAAGCCCCGCAGCCACGGACATTATGCTGCCGACAATGGGCCAGTTATAGTGCCGCTATGATGGTGGGAGTGTGGGGTGGATGCGGGCGGGAGGGACACACACACGCGCGTGTGTTTGTGTGTGTGTGTTTGTGGCGGTGCAGCCTGCAAATATGTATCTGTACGGGAGTGCGGGGAGTGGTGGCGCGGTGATGTCAGAATTGATTCAACCATAAATGTGTCACCTTGGTTCGAGGGTCAACGACTAATCCATCCATCGATTGTCAGAGACCGCTTAATCCTGTACAGGGTCGCGGTGAGCCGGAGCCTATCCCAGCGGACACAGGGCCGAGACAAGGCTATACAAAACAAATCTCCCCTCTGCATTGTCTTGCTTGGTCTGCCTCGTTCGTTCTATCGACGCAAGGTGCGTTAGAACAGTTGGCAAACACCGCACGTAATTGATTCTATCCACGTATAATCAGTGTAAGAATTTACGGTAAACGTTGCCTTGATGGATCATTACACGCGGAGTGAATAGCATTGCAATGAAGTGGTCTTCTTCTTCTTTGCGATTCTTCGAAGCAGTGGTGACTTGGCAAGAAGCAGTAATGCTGGTACGAACCCCCGTTCTGACTCCGTAGCCAAGTATAAATCACCCGACTGGGCAACGTGTGAAACAAATGCACGAACAGCACTCCTGTCTCGGCAGTCGCAAAGATAAATGGGGGTTTATTTGGTTTTCTGTGTGCGTAGGTCTGCAAATAGCCACCTGTGCATACATTAATTCATTCATTGTGAGAAACCGCTTACTGCTGTACAGGAGCCTATCCCGGCAGACACTGGCCTCAGGCTGGGCTCTATCGAGGATGGGACGCCAGTCCATCACAGCACACCAGGGGCAATTTAGTCACCAGGCCAAATAACCTATGCATGTCTTTGCACTGTGGGAGGAAACCGAAGTACCCGGCGAAAACCAACGCGGACACGGGGAGAACATTCAAATTGCACAGAGCGAGGCACCCGAGCTGGAGATTCGAACCCAGGAAATTCTTGCTGTGAGGCGGCAGCGCTACCCACCACGCCACCGTGCCACCCCTCTGCATATACGTGCATGTCTATCACAACCCATTAAATAACAAAACATTTTTGCTGATTTTCCGTTCTCTGTCATGCTGTTCTCTCCGCAACCCTGTGCAGCGCTTTGTGACCCTCGGGTGAAAAACGCTCGATAAATGCTGTTATTATTATTATTAACATAAAATAAAATGTCAGCTAATTCCTTTCATCCCGTGCCAAGGTTAAAGACAAGTTAAATGTCCAACGAGACAGCCCTGAATAAAAAAAATACTCTTAACGCACAGTCAAATTGAGCACATTGTACGATCCATTGACCTTTCATTGGTGACTGCATCCGCCCACGAAAAAATGCCTCTCTCAAGAGGTCACGCGAGTCCTTGCGCACGTTTCAAATCACACCAGAGCGATATCTCGCAGATTTGCAGCTTGCAGCACGTCTTACAGCTCTCTCCACGTGTGTCTACAAGCTAGTTTATTGTACTGTGCTAAGTTTTCACAGCTCAATTCGCCACCCACGACTGACGATGCTTGCAACGTGGGAGGCGAAACGTCGCGAGGGAGAGATGGACATCGCTCAGTGACACGGCTATCCCGAAAGAACAGCTCTGAAGAGCCCAACCATCGTGAATCGAGCCGTGAAAACCTACTCTTAATTTTGAACAACAACAAAAACCATCCATCCATTGTTAGAAACCGCTTAATCCTGTCCAGGGTCGCGGTGAGCCGGAGCCTTTCCCGGCAGACACAGGGCGCCGGGATAGCTTGCAAATTGCGTAAATCACAATTTCATGGCGGACAACGCAAACATCTATCGGCGACACCGCGGCGTTCGTACAAACAGCAGCGTAACGTCCAGCGGCCGAGCGAACGTGCCGGGGCCATTCACACCGGCGCAAAGCCTCGCCGGAGTGGTTTCCTGGCAACGGCCGCGAAAACAATTCTCCGGGCGAACGCCAACCGGGGTTGCCAGGAGAGCCGCCCGACAGTGAAATGTTCCGGGGGGTTGGTTTTTGGGTTTTTTTTTTCTCTCTTCTCGCCCGAGCGCAATTTTCCCAAGACTTTCTGGAACGGAGCGAGCGAGCGAGGCATCCTAATGGGAGACGTTACATAAGACAATGCCCGGTGGGCACACGCGCGCACAAAGGCGGCACAGATGCCGTGGCTCGGATAAAGCGGACGCGCGTTTTGCTCACGGCGTAATCGAGCGACCGCTTGCTTGCTTGCCCGTTGCGAGTCCTAGCGGCCAGCGTGGTTGTGTTATGAGCGATGTCCGAACTGGCCGCGCGTAGCTCCGCCTCGTACCGCCAACCCGCATCGACCATCGCGGTGAAATATGGCCGGACAACTCGAATGACCCGAACGTGGAATGAGTGGGGGACTTTAATCCAGGAGTGGATTGATAAAAGTGGTGTAAATCCAGCCCCTAAACTAATTTTCAGCACCCCCCCCCCCCACAGAATGTTTACACGTGCTGCCTACGCTCTGCCAGATGCATTGCTTTTGAAATGTGTTTTGAATACCCTTGTGCTCTTGGCTGAACTACTTACAAGATGACCGGTTTTTTTTACAATACAATCCTGTTTAAGGACAAACGTAACCGTGCTTCGTATCATGCTGTCCATATCCTGTTTTTGTTTTGTACAGTGACGTTGATACCACGCTGTTCTTTGGGGGGGTTTCTGCTAACGTTGGTGCCGGCCTTAAAATCGAGACTTTTGCTCCCAACAGACTCGTACCGGGTTATAAATCAACCGCACCTTTTGATTGATCGATTGATTCGTTGAATTGGCGCGCGAGGAAGGATGACGAGAGACGTTGTACTCAACGGGGAAACTAATGAGAACAAATGCGACACGTTTGCTGTGCAGGACGACATTTTTCAAGCTGTCATCGTAGGGGTCACTCCTCTGCCGCTCGACACTCAGGTCTTGGCTGAGTGCCCACCAGCGGTCGTGTGTGTGTTGAGATGATTATAGGACAAACGCACAGGAGCTATTTTCGCTAAATTTACCACCTAATCTATTCGCGAATGTGCAAATGGAGTGCCGAGGGCAGCTTTCATTTACGCGACGGCTCCGGATAAACACGTTTTGGCCAGTTCCACGATTTCGCGTGCGTCTCCGACACGCTTGAAAGATGAGCGTAGTCGTTAGTGGAATCGCGACGTGGCGTTTTGCTTGGCCGTGCGATGTCAATTAATTTGCGCCGCAATTCGGTCCCTGGTAATCTGTCCATTCACGGGGAGCTAATGACCGTGGATATACCACGGTGTCAGACGTACTCGGAAAAAACATGATTTTTCGATTTAAAATGGGACGGCGATGGTGCGGTCATGTTTGTGTACACGCCGCACCGTCAATTAAATCCACAACTAAGACATCCCGGTTGATAAAACCGTAGAAAACTACAATCCAAATAACACCCCGCACGCGCTTTTAGGACCGATTTATAAATCCTGACCGTGAGCTTGCCTCGGTGGGTGAAAGGTACCCGTTTACAGAAACGCGTGTCGCCACTTTTTGCCCGTTTGCTACGACGCTGGCGACCTGTCCAAACCAGACACCGCAGTGTTGACATCAAACCCCCCCGAACGAAACGGCTCTAAACGTGGAGCCTGCCCGGTGGCTCCAGTCAGCGGCTCCACGTTCCCCTCCGTGACGTTCGTTCCCCCTTCGAGGCGCGATTCGCCGGCGGTCCCGGCGAGCGCCGGGCAGTGGCGTGCACAGAGGGGGGCACAGGGGGCGACGACCCCGGGGATCCATTTCAAGGGGGGCCATCCAATCAAAGAGTGACATTAAACAGTCCCACAAGCTGCTGTGAACGTGGATCCGTGTTTTAATAAGCGAGACCAGAGCAGAGAAGCTGTTAGACGTACATACTGTGCGTAATGCCGATTAACTCTTTCAGTTCCCTGTCGACGCCGATCGACATTATTTTTCACCATCCATTGTGACCTGTCGACGACCGTCGACACGTTATAGTTACTGCCTTACAACTCATTTTATGAATGAATGACAGTTCCCAGAGTTGTCTTCATTTCTCACATTTCTCAGTACTAGGCCCTATGCTTGAGTCTTGGGGGGGGCAATACAGTCAAGGAGTCGGAGTTGGCCCCGGGTATCACCAACCCTCTGCGCACGTCACTTGTCACCGCTCATCGGCCTCCCGCTGATTTCACGCGCCGCCGCTTTCCGGCGCGCGTCGCTCGCGTTGCCGTCAGCCGAGACTGACGCTCACACAAGCGGCCCTTTTTACTCCATTAGGGCCGAGCTGCCCGGGCAGCCTCTCCGAAGTCGGAGCTGTCACGTGATTGGGACGCCATACAAACGGGCGGCGGTGGCATTTCGCAGGTACGCGCTAACGGCACCTGGCCCTACGGCGCGTTAAGGTCTACGCGCGGGGGATCTTTGCATTTCTCTTTGGCAGGCGGATAGAAATCGAACGAACGAATGGAATGATCGGTTAATAGACTCGGGTGAAGCGGGGCTTGGCGGTGGAGAGAGGAATGCGACGGCACTTTTGTCCGCGCGCGTGCAGCGTTCACCGAGCCGCCACTTTCCACCTGACGCGACTTTCAAAAGGGAAACAAAGGCCGAGGAATGAAAAATCAATTTCAACAGCGGAGACGCAGCACCGAGCAGCTCCGAGTGCTGCCAGGTGTCGGCTCCAAAATAGTGCTGCGGTTTTCAAAACAAACGAGCAGCTAGGAAGACACAGCCGGTCTCGACACATCTCGTCATCGTTATGGTTGCTCTTCGGAGCTGTTCTTTCAGGATAGCCGTGTCGAGCGATCTCTCTCGCTCTCCCTGTGCGACGTTTCGCCTCCCACGTTGGAAGCATCGTCAGGTTTCCAACGCGGGAGGCGAAACGTCGCGAGCGAGAAATGCAGATCGCTCAGTGACACGGCTGTCCCGAAAGAACAGCTCTGAAGAGCAAGCATCACGAATCGAGCCGTGGAAACCTAAACCTCATCATCATCATATCAGACGGGAAGTGGCCAGTCGAGTCGAGATGACAAAGGCTACTAGCGATGAACGCCACCTCCTTCATGGA
>JAZEWU010000025.1:4029523-4043575 GCA_036362915.1 Geotria australis | reverse complement strand
CAAGGGGCTGTGTAAGAAAATGGGAAACTGTAATTTGACCATCGCGCTGCTTCGAAGAATCGCTAAGAAGAAGATCATCATCATCGTCATCACCAGTCACGCTCTATCCACTGCTGGATGAGGGCCTCGCCACAATGCCACTCGTATTTCAAACCACGCACCGCTCCGTCTCCACTGTGGTGCTTAATCCTCTTGGGCACAACCCCCGTCTCTCACGTCGTCCATCCTCATCCATCAACAATCATTGCTCCCAGGCCGTGATGCATGCGTCACGCCCAAGCCCACTTTCCTCAATGAGGAGCATGACAAATCTGAATTGCATTTCTTCCCTGGTGATTCATGTGGCCCCTCTTGCAGGCTCTCCGCGCAATTCAAGGATTATCCTGCAGAATTATAATCCGGTGTGCCTTTGAAGAGTGAAAACACAGGTTCTACGTTTCATTACCGGGTCATTTATGCAACAAGATGCGGCTGACATCTGGGGACCCGTCTCTTAAGGAGAGGCTGTTAAATACGCCGTGTGCTATCATCACGTCCCTGCATCGCGGGAGTGCCCCGTTTGATTTTAATGCAAATATTTTCTCGAGCGCCCTCCAACATGAAAAGGGCATCCACTTCCCCGCCTCAGCTGCCCTCGTATAACGGGAGGGTGGGTCTGTAAGCTACACAACTACGCCTCGATTTATCGATTCAACCTGATGCCGAATGCTCACGATACGTTGCTAGAATCGCCTGCTGAGGAGGTTGACGTTTACGGTTCGTTATTGTTACAATTACTGTTGTTTGTAACGCGTGCATATTCGTTCAATGTCGAAAAGCGAGAACGGGGATAGCTGGTGCCAACCCGCAAGACACTGCGTGCCGATATAGTATCCGTCGCAGGATAGAGAGAGGGAGCACACGCAGAAGAGACATAGGGGGAACGCTCGACACGGCTATCCCGAGAAAACAGCGATTCTAAACAATGTTCATGTTAAAACGGAGCGAACGAAACTGTCCAAACGAGCCACACACGAGAAACAACGCAAACCAGAGTCAACATTAGACAGGCAACTACTGATGCTTGACTCGAATTGCTGCCCTGAATTGTGACAACTCATCTGATTGCCGAGTAGCGGTCACGACACGCAGACGGTGATGCACCATGCAGGCCCCACCGAGCCTCCTGTTTTGGAATTCGTCGCTCCGAAGCAAGCTCTGTCAGCTCATAACTCATTATTGTTGTTGTACCAGGAGGGAAAGGAACACGTTCAAAGCTACCGTGACCTCACGTCGTCTCTTATTTATAACTTTAATATTTCAGCCTCGGGGCCTGAATTCAAGCCTTCTGGCTTAAATGTTCCACCGAAGCACTCTTCGAACTCGGTTAACTTTTCCAGTTTTTTATTTTTTTTTAAAGCAGCTTACATTATTCTCCCAAAAGTATGTCTTTGTATAACTTCACCGCGTGATTCAGCCTAACTGCAGCCAAAAATCACAGATGCAGGCGGCTGGGTGATGTGTCACAAGCCAGACGAGGGTGGGTTAGAGCTGCAGGATGTGCACGGACATTCAAGCAGTCTTGTTTAAAATTGCGGTCAGTATTGGTTTGGTCACTCACAAGCTACAAATGGGCGATTAATGTATACAAACAGACGTAAAAACACAATTTCCAGCGGGCCCATTTATTAGACTGACGATGCCTCCAACGTGGGAGGAGAGATGTCGCCATGAAGTTCAAAGACACGCTGCTGCCGAGGTTACTCATCCTCACTGAAATTTCTCCCGGTGCCCCGAGATGGACAACTTACCCCCTTCCCCGTTGGATAACTGTTAAAAAGAGCTACATAGCTCTACGGGGATATCCCAAGCCGTTAAAACCGCCAACAACAACCCACAGTGACCACAACCCACACAAATAACATGCTGTGTAGTGTTGGGAGGTGTCCATCCAGCAGTGGATTGACACAGGGATGTAAATTATTATTGTTTACTAACTTCTAATTTACCGTTGCATTTATTAAATCATATTCATGTATTTTTTTTATTGGAAAAGTATATTAATGTTCAGAGGTTGTTGGTTAGTGCCTCCGCTGGCAATAAGTATAATTAGGCTGTTTTATTGCAAACGTTAGGAATGGTTACATGGACAAAATTAGATTTCGGTAATGGAGGGTATGGAGCAGGGTTAGGAAACATTATCCTAATTCACCCATTATGACTCTTGTAATGTTCCGTGCGAGAAAGCCAAAACAATATGTGACCATTTTCCCAGCTGATCGGAAATACTTTAACTTAATATAAATATTCGTGACAATTGATGTTAATATATACTATTGTATCACACATTTGCAATTTTTTTGGGACATGCTCATTGAAACTCAGTAACCTTAAAGTATTCATAGGCCTCACTTTGGCCCATATCAATATGAAGGATAGACTACAACATCCGGTTTGAAGACCAGAGCAAAGAAGATACTCAAGAAAGTTGCGAAATCATTGAGTAATCGCTGGTGTTGTTTGACGCGTCACAACTAAATGTGCTCCTGGCAGGAAGGAGTGGTGGGAACAAGCCCTCCTGGCCTGTGACTCGGCAAACCGATTACGGTCGCGAGACATTTACAAGCAGCACAACTGGCAAATAGTCACACGTGTCTATGAAAAGCTGCTCTTTCGGGATAGCGTTGTCGATCGTTCCGTCCTCTCTCCTTTTCGAAGTTTCGCCTCTCACCGTGGAGGCATCATCAGCCTGGTGATCGGACTCCAACGTGGGAGAAAACGTCGCGAAGCAGAGAAGAGGAATGACCTCCCGCTATCCCGAAAGAGCAGCTCCCAAGAGCGTCTCTCAAATATTCACGGCACATCGTCACGATTGGGAATGGCGAGATGTCGGCGGTGAACGTGGAATTGGCGCTAACAAACGGGCTTTTATGGCGCATGACTCAACATTGGCACGTCTATTGGAGCACAAATCTTTATTATGTTTGTCACGTCTGCGGTATTTCACCAGTGCTGAGGGGCCTCGAGATGGGCGCTGAGTGGGGTCTATGATGATGATGATGGTGAGCGGTGGGTCGCCGACAAGTCACAATTGATGTGGTGAAATCGTGTTGCTGTCCGAAGGACATTTTGCTTTTATTTATCAGCTTGTTACGTTGCTGTTGTTGTTGTTGGGTATATTTCAAAAAGCTCGCTCCTCTACAGTGTGGCCCCCTGGAGGAAGCGAGGTCTGAAGCCAAACTCCGTGCTGGCGATCAATCAAGGCGCGTCGCTCCCTCACGCGTGTGCAATAATGCACGCTAATGCCATGAGCTCTGTGTGGGCGCTGGGTTCACGTCTGACTTCACATCAAGTGAAAAGCGCGTACCTTACGTCAGGGGTTCTCAACCTTTCGCACCTCAAGGCCCACTTGGATATGGTCTACATGAACGACTAGGTGGCACTCGCGTCCCACTGATGGGTCGCGAGCCACCGGTTGAGAACGGTCGCCTAACGTCACGCGTAACGTGGTCTCACTACCGTAGACGAACCGTAACTAAAGCCGGAACAACGATGGATGGAATCTAATTCGTCGACAACTCAAACTGATAATCGATCACTTAATCTGATAAAGCAGGCTCTGAACGTAACGTTGGAGCGCCCGCGAGATGTGACCATTGCTTCAGAGGCCGCATAACCCCCATCAGCTGCCAGGTAACATAATGTTTACCTTATACGTGTTTAAACATGACCCCGAGCGAATAAAGCGGCACATTAACTTTACAAGCCCTGAATGCCACTAAAGTGACGCTAAAGTGGCCCTTTGCGTTGTTACGTGCGTCCAGCCTGTGGGTCCCCTCGCGATCTGACCTGAACACTTTAAACAACGTGTCTTGTCTTCTCCAGTTTAACAGTGTACACAACTTAACAGGTAAATAATAGAGGGCGTATGAATTGTTTCATCAATTCACATCGATCATTAATCTCAATTGAGTTTCATAAGATATACAAATAAAGAATAGTTTCGCATGTTGCATGTAATAAGCTCACGATTACCACCAAACAGCCACTAGATGAGGTCGATAGGTGTTTATTATTACAGCAGAAAATACCCTATAAGCTTGCAAGCTGTGGATGCGGGATTCATGCGATACAACAAATGGGCGAATTAACCAACAAAATTAATGGCCACTACAACCACCAATGTTTAAAATATAATTGATTCGCAACCGCCATGCCCTCATCCCGCGGGAGAATTGACACAGAAATGGCTTTACAATAATAACATCTCCATTCGCTGCTCTTTCGGAATAACCGTATCGAGTGTACCTTCGCGCCTAGCCCAAACGAACCGCCATGTCGAGCAATTATCTTACATCGAGCCGTCAAAACCTACATCGGTACAATAGCGAAGTCCATCTTTGGCTTGCCACAAAACTCACGCAAGGGACTGTTACTTCATTTAGCGATGCCGCCATCTGCTAGTGCTCCCTGTCGCTGCCACCAGGCATCGTGACGGGGAGTGAAGAGCAATCAGTTCTTGTGGTGCCTCTGCGTGGCTCCGGCCAGTAGGTTAATTGCTTCTTTGTGTTTATATCTTTATTTGCAATTGGGGCCATGTACTGGTTTTAACACCAGGGTCTTTATGGCTGAAGCTGAGGCTGGCATTGCTGATGTCCTGGGGTTTCAAGGATAGTAAGTCGATGGTTTTTAACCAATTGCTTTAACAGACAACGCAAGCAAATAATGGATGTTCACTTTGTTGTTGCTAAGTTCAGCTCTGAACGTAAAAAAAAATTGGGCTGACTGCCATGTAAAGTACAATTTTCTACAGCGGAGCTCGTTGGGAAATGCAGTGCCCCCTAGTGTGGATGGAAGTTCATTGGATAAAGATCTCATAAGTACGTTGTTCTATAAGTCTTCAGTAGCTCATTCCGTTAATGCAGTGCTCCGCAAACACTCTGAACAGACGCTTCGCCACGGCACGATACCAACACAACTTTAATAACATTTGAAAAATACTGCCAGGATAGGCTCCGGTCCCACACGACCATTACAGGAGTGAGCGGGTACTGATTATGATGACGAGGAAACGAGCTGCCAGGTTTATAGATCGCGACATCAGAATGCCCCAACCGAATGTGACATTAACCGACACGGATTCTAAACACCCAGCTGAAACGAAGGCTGCAGAGAGGGAACAAGATCAGGCAATGATTACGCTGTGACAAGGACAATTCTTTATATTTTACAGAACTACCTTCGCCTCCACCCACAGGTCTCCCACGAGGTGAGCTGTAATTTTCCATCGAAAATGAGCGACGTTTCGGACATTTCTGAAGTTTTCCGGGGCGGGAACTGAAAAGCACTTAACGGTCTTCTCAGTTGTATTCAATGTCAAGATCTGCCTTCCTGTGACCTTGACACAGCGACTAAATTAAAGATTTACTTTTCAGTAATAGTTTGTAAAAAATAATAATTTATCTTTCCAAGGCCGCTAATAATCGTGCCGGTTTATATATATTTTAAAAACGCAATTACAGGGCCGCGGCAATAGGATTAAAGCACAGGCTGCCCGAATTTCGTTAAATGTAAATTATTTACGGTGCAAGTCATTAAAGATATGAGAAAAAATATTGCTGAATTTTTATTTTATACGAGTCCAATGTACCTGAAAGTTACGATAAGGTTCTACCGGCTGCTGGGCCGCATCTTGAGGCTTTGTGAAGTGTGGAATTGAATGGCGTCACCACAATAAGATCAAAGCCTCCAATGATAAAAGCAGATTGGCCTGTCACACGTAACTGCTCCATCGTTCCTCGCTCGCGCATGATTTCCAGCACGTGTTTGCCAGAGTGTCGTGCGTTATTTCGACTCGTTCCTTACCACGGAACTGCGATCAATTGTGCTCCAGGTTTTATCAAAAGCCTCTGGAGGAAATTGAATGATTTTGCACGAGAGAGCTGCAAAACCGCAGAGCCATGCAAACGCAATTTACAACGGTACAAAATAATTACACTGTCGGTGAAAAAATGTTCGCCTTTGCATCGATTTGTTTACGAGCATGTGCTTGCTCTTGTTAACCGTTATCTGGAAATGGGCCACGATTTGTTTGTATGTGTTCTGTGTTTAAATGCATATGCTGGGCGTGGTGTTGAAAGTGGTTCGTGACAACGCGGCGTTTTCAGTTCAATTGGCAACTGGAATATGAACGTGACATCAGGTACCAAGGTAATGCACAATAATGTACACACCGTTCCCTGTGGTTTTATAGACTTAGTCACTCTGTACCATTACCGTACTGCAGGTGAAATTTGCCAAGGACGGTTAACCTAGAATTTCTCTAAGTATATCGTGACCGCAATGTTCACCCTCGGTGGTTGATGCCGCCTAAAGTAAGCAGTTGGCGCAGCGTTGTCAGTACCAGCACTCGGGGAGACTCTGCTTGCAAAAACAACCTTTCACTCGCCATTCTAGACTTAATGGATGCTTGATAGTGCTTGACCCACAGTTCACAGCCTTCATGGGATATCATTATCTTGTCTTTTAAATGCTCACGCTATGCTTTCACCATTTAAACCCCCCTCCGCCCAAGAAATAAATAAACCCATGAAGGCGAATACCCCTGGAAGGGTAAAAAGAAGATGGAATGATTGTTGTCTCAAACAGGGCAAGGGCGAAGCGTATTTCGGCCCACGATAAACGCCTGTGATGTATATCCTCCTCGGGAGTGGATCGAGACGCCAAACATTAGCTCTGCAATTGATTCCCCGGGTCTCCATCTCTAATCCCTGATCTTTGGTAAAAGCAAATTAGTGGAAAGTGGCCATGGTGGGGGAGGGTATAACTGTGGGTGGGAGGGGGGACCTAAAAATTACCTCGATATTTATGTACGCGATGGTCTCTGGAGTAAACGTCGAACAGATGATCGAAAGTACACAACGTGGTGATGTAATGTTGTGGTTAATCTCTCAGCTACCTATTTGACGGATAAGAAAACCGTCATCAAACCACCGGCTACCGTGTGCGACATTCGAACCAGCCCTGATGCTCGTCTAAACGAGTAGCTCGTGTGGTGAGGAAACATCGGCGCTGGGGAGACAAAGCTGGCCAGCTGGGCGTGGCGCTGGCACACGTCCCTTTGAGCAGGCGCGTCGCAGCCGCGGGTGTTGCGACACCCGCACTTTCACAGAAACATGATTCCATCCCCCCCACTTTTTCCTGCAACACCCGCGGCTGCGACGCGCCTGCCCTTGAGTATGCCTTACTGGCCGAAACAGATGCTCACTAACAACACGTGCCCAGTCAGTTAAAGGCCACACGGGGGATCTTTCCTTGGTATTCCTTGGTATACCTTTGCTCGTTTGGGCAAATGCACCGGGTCACGGTCACGTGTGCCTGACCCACGAGCGGTGTGTAAAGGCCCTCTTCTGCCTAAAGGATGGCTTTTAAAACGAGCTCACCGAGCAAATTCACCGCGACATCCGTCCAGTGTGCATCGATAGCAGCGGGGAGGGGCGGTGTCACCCAGACACGAGTTATTTTACAAATATCACCTCTTTTATTGGGCTCGTAGCGTGACTCTCATACATTGCTGCACACGGGCTTCTGTCTTTTCAATAAATAAATAAGCATCGTCGTCGGCTGGCTGTCTAGGTTTGCAGAGACAGGAAAATCGCGCCGCACGATAATTTAGAAGTGGTAATAACAATTATGAGCATTAATAGTTTATTTCTGTTCTGTAATGTAGGAACACAAGCAGAAAAAATGGTCTCAAAACAATCATGAACATCAGCTTTTCAGAAAGCTGCATTGTAATGGGCCAATTATAGCACTCTAAGCGTTTTCAGACTGTGTTTTTTGTAAATAAATAGATTGTCAGACCTCCCCGCATAATACATCATTTGCATAATTTCCGATGCTTATTGGTGAGTGTAGATGGTGTTTCCTTATTTAGCAGGTGGCGCAAAGCGCAGAGCGGAGGCAGCTGCCATCATTACTGATTTCTCAGCTTTTCACTAGAAAGCCTCTTATTCGTTTATCCGTACGGACGCCTCGCAGATAAGCAGATAAGGGGGGGAAAAAAACACCCCAAAGCCAGTGACACGGTCTTATGTGTGCAGTCATTCTCTATCGTGCACATAACGGCCAATGCCTTGCTGCAAGAGCGCTGCACGTGTGTGAGCAGCGACGTTGCTACCGTTGCTCACCGTATGCAATGTGATGTTTTGCAAACACTGCTAATCAAACACGGTCCACCCGTATACAATGGAACGGCAGCATCAGCGATTGCAATGTACAAATGATTGGCAATTTAAAAGGGAAACTAGGCGACCAAGTCATGCGTCAATATGTATGTTAGAGGTTGAACGATCCATCCAGTGATATCCACTTTTAAGCCAAGCAAAAAAGGCATCGAATCTTGTTGGTCATATGAATGTTTGTTGTCGATTGGTACTGTATATGTTGTATTTAAATCGTCCATGTGACCCCTGCAGCCACCGCACTCCCGACAAAGTTTAATACAGACTCAGCAGTTGAATAAAATTGTGACCTCAAACCGCAACAATCCATCACATCTCCGGGGTAGATGAATCATTAGATCCCTAGCAATGTGGCTTGAAAAGTTCATTTCCTACTCCTGGTAAACACAGACACAGACTGATGTGCTAAACATAATAACCACTGCATGGTCAATGAGTGAAACGTGAACAAGAGTCGCGTGTGTTCAATACTCACAAACACATCCATGAGCAAGTGGTCCAAGGCCATCTCAAGGGTGTCCAACTTTGCAGATAAGGTCATGTCTACGGCCAGCAGCAAGTAACACCGCACACGCGTTTCCTAAACCGCATCCGCCAGAGCTCAGCTGAAACCATTCAGCAGCGGCTACCTTCCGAACGGCCCACTACACGCGAAGCCCCACTCGTTTTTACGGCGCGAAACTTTAGCCAATTTTTTTTTTCGTTTCTTCTAAACCCCCCAAAAATCCACCGGCAAAAAAAAATAAAATCCCCCCCCAAATGCCCACTTGTACCCTTTCGGTCTCACTGAGCAATCAATCCTGGAGGTTCCAGGGCATCTGGCAGCAACGCAGCGGACCCCTTGAATCTACCGTGGTGGGGCTTCTCGGAGAATCCCAGCGTGAGTGGGGGAAATGTGGGCGCGCCAGGGCCGAGATGCGCGACGGTCCCCTAGCCGGGGTTCCGCCCCTGGTCGGCGCTTGAGGGGGGCCTTGACCCCCAGAAGCCAAAGCTAGTGCGGGGAACAGCGGGCGATTGTTGCGACGCCAGACTCTCTGCCGGCCGGAGAGAAAGAGAGATATTCAACCGGCGAAATATTTTTTCTGCCGGCAAGAAAGGGCTCTTTGTGAAATACATTTTGGGCGACTCTTTCATTCTGCGCGGTTGCGCGCATCTCGTCGGGATGAATTCGGGGGCCTCTCTGTGCACGCGTAGCCCCGGCCTGTGCGACAAAAATGCTCCGTCTGTGGGGGTCTCTTTAAGCTGGGGTTTAATTGCTGTTGTCCCCTGTTTTCAAAAGGCACCCGTTATGTTGGCTTGGGGGCTACATTTCCCCCGGTGCCCTGTGATGGACTGGCGTCCCATCATGGGTATATGCCTGCCTTGCGCCCTGTGTCTGCCGAGATAGGCTCCGGCTAACCGCAACCCTGTCTAGGATTAAGCGTTTTCTGACAATGAATGAATAACACCACCTACGAATATACGATTGTGTTTCGGTGCTGTGTATGCACAAGATGAAGCTATGGGTTTTATACAATTTGCAGCTTAGTTCACTCCACTATGCCTCTGTATATTTTTGCACAATTTACGCGGCCATTCATCCACTCCACCAACTGCCTCCCGCATCCCTCCCTCATTGCTTAATAACCAAGAAAAACAAGTTACCGAGCGCTTAGATGCCAATGACTAATCAAACACAGAACATATGGCCTGTAATTATATTGCGGCTCTGTGACCTACATTATCTCTGATATCCGACATCATTATGTTTTGCGCTGTGTCTTCGGCAGATCTGTAAGCTTGACAGCCACCTGCCCAGGTAGCGATTTCTGCCAAGTGTCTCGCTTAACTCAACCCTTGGTTCTCATGAGTCAAAAGCCACACTGCGCCACCCTAACAAGTGGGGGTTTGGTGTGAAGCACGCGATGCTGCCCAGCCGTCAATTAGCCGAGCGACCACAGAATGCGTTTAATCCCACTTTAAAGCCTTGCACAAACAGAGCCTGTGTTGGTTCATGTCAGTTCAGTTGCACTTCAAACAACACCGCCACGCACTGCCTCCCAGCCTTTGAGTCAAACTGTATGGCAAGTTTGGTTCGGCTCGTGGAGCCACAGCAGCTTATTAACGCGAGATCCGTCCATCCATTGACAGAAACCGCTTAATCCTGTACACTGTACAGGGTTGCGGTGAGCCGGAGCCTACCCTGGCAGACACAGGGCGTGAGGCTGGGCTATTCCCAGGATCGGATGACAAGAGCGGTGAAACACGGTCAAATATCACCCAGGGTACGACCAACGCTTCCAAAACATCTGGTCGGAACGGACGAGTAGACCAAAGTAGACCAAATATCCTCTAGAGCTCTGACTAGTCTATGGCCCTTCCACCAGCAGTGGCGTGAGCATGGCATCGCAAGGGCTCTGCACCGTGACATTCAAAACAAAATGCACTGTATTAATCCTGTATTGTTCGTGTGTCTGCGAAAAATCACACACACACACGTGCCACCCAGTGCAGTGTTTATAATTGAAGCCAATACGTCAGGGAGTTGTTGCGTGTTTAATTATATATCGCGCGGTGGAGAATATGCAAGCGCGTTTTAAGGCATTTCTAGGAATTGTTTACCCACACGAGAGTCGTTTACCGTTTGATGGGGCGTCTGCCGAGTGTTTGCGCTGTGAGGAAGGAGGCCTTAACCTCACTCGCAGCGGCACATTTTGGAGACTCGCAAACTGAACCCCAGTGTAAAGGAATTCGGAGAATCGTCACAACAATAGCAGTTTGCAGAAATCACAATCCAGCCGTCCGTTGTCAGAAACCGCTTAATCCTGCACGGGGTCGCGGTGAACAGGAGCCCATCCCGGCAGACACAGGGCGCAAGGCATGGCTAACACCCAAGATGGGACGCCAGTCCATTACATGCATAAGTTACCATCGAGGTGAATACAAAATAAACCATGGAAAGAGTCACGAGCGGAATTGAGCAAGCCTCCTAACGCGGGAGCCTCCTAAACAAAGACTCTTGAGACCCATCAAGGATTAACTGGGTTAATTTGAATGACAAAAATGTTTACGCGTTTCATTAAAACATCTGTATACATGACATACGTATAACCAAAACAACAATTTAACGTAAGGAATGCGGGCCTTTATTTAAATTAAGTTAGAATGCATTGGGCCTCCGGGGTAGCTCTGTGATATCCACTTCCACGCGTTGTTGTTTCGATATGACGGGTTGCAGTGCTCTGCTAGAATACTCCATCTCACGACATGAGGCGATAGCGCAGCGAGGATAAAGCGAGCGGGAAATGTCACAGCGATTATTCTTTTAAAGGTTATAATGCAGCGTTAATTCTGAGTGTGGGATATTCTTTATCCTGTGCTCACCATTGCCAAGGTAGTCCCTGAAGTTTTATTTGCTATTGATGAATGTGGCGCTGGCACGATTGTGGAGTCTTGCAAAGAGCAAGCCAGGCAGTAACAGAGAAAGAGCACTCTCTTCGGCACAATGAACTTTAACATGCACACTCGAGTAGCACAGATAATGTCACAGTGCAACGTGTAGTTTATTTCCACGAGTCCCTATGCCCTTGCAAATATAGTAATACTAGTGTCCTTTATAAACCTAGGAAAATACTGATGTAGGTTTTCACGGCTCGATTCATGATGGTTGCTTTGCAAAGCTGTTCTGTCGGGAAGCCGTGTCACCGTGTTACAGGGCGCTCTCCCTCTCTCATGCAAGACGTGTCGCCTCCCCAGGTTGTTCGATTAGCAGCTCGGGTGCCCTTCTGCGTGGAGTTTGCATGTTCTCCCCGTGTCAGTGTGCGTTTTCTCCAGGTGTTTCCTCCCACAGTCCAAAGACACGCTGCCTAGGTTAATTGTCCTGACTAAATTGCACCCGCTGGCCTGCTATGCTGTAACTTGCTTATCCTTCCCCGCTGGACAACTGTTAAATGAGAGCTACATAGCTCAACGGTTCCTTCAAGCTCAAAGACAAACTGACTGACTTGAGTATCCAGAGGAAACCCACCGACGCGTGTGGGTGAGCAAGGGGGTGAGAGAGCACTCGGCACTGCCCTCTCCAGGTCACCTCACCGCACCACTCCGAGCTGGTTGGTTATCCTGCGATTTGCTCAAACATTTGCCGGTACATTGCTATTTTATTAATCCCATTCGGCGTGCCCGCGTGTCTAACGGCCTCCCAAACAAACCCTGCCAGACGTGACCCCTGTAATAGAGAAACCATTTTCCCGGCAGGCTACGGCAATTGATGTGCAGAGTCAGCACACAAACTCAGCACGAAACACGGACGGATTAAAAAACCGAGCCACTTCATGCTCCACCACGTGCAACAAAAGACCGAACGGTCCATTGCTATCCGCACATTGCACTGACGTAATGTGTTTAGTTGGTTTTTTTTTTTTACGAATCTCGCGATTATGTTCTCGTCTGTCGGATTTTTCGCACAAGCCGATGTTTCGCAAATAGTTCTCACCGAGGCAGTTTCAATTCCCACCTCGGGCGCCTTTCAGTGCGGACTCTGTGTGCGCTCCCCCTGTTCTGCGTGGGTTTCCTCTGAGCTCTCCGGTTTCCGCCAACAAGTAAAACACACTCATTAATTAATTGGCCGATAGCGTCATAATAAATAGGAAAGCAGTGTGTGGCAGGTTGGCGCCGGCTCACCACCTGGCCGACACCTCCCGTCTCTACGGTTTCCTCACGTCTCCGTGTCCCGTCTATGAGAAGGTGTGGAATTTTCGCGAGTTATAAATTATGTCGTTATTATTATTATAATCGCCATCATTTCTGCGAGATGTGTACTGCCCAAGCACACTGACTTCGCCCAATGGCTGCGTCTCCGATTTGAGTTTGTTCCCCGATTCACGTGTTTCACTGTCTGTCTGTCATTGTAATTTCGAGCGTGTATCTAACCACACGAGTTTGCGCAATTTCCAGGCTTTATTCTTTTAGTTTGTGCCCTACTTTCCAAGGAAAGTAGAACACATTATCTACACGAATGTGTATAAGAGAATACCCATACAGGACAATGTCATTGTTAACTGTGGCATAAGACGACTTTGTCTGGCAGATTCCTTGAAAAACAACACAATCCACCTGCTGAAATCTCCACGATTTTATATTCCTTCTACGCAACGTGGATATAATTGCGGGGCGGTGCAGTTTAGGGCGGTATAATTTTAAGAGTTAATATCATACGCACCGTAGGCTTACGGCAACGAGACGTGAAGCAAATTAGCAGAGAGGGTTTTGCGGAGGTAGCACCGAGCATCTCGCCACTCTCGCCAAATTACCGCACGGCCATTTGAGCAAAAAACACTCATCTTCAGCGTCGCTAAATTTAACCCTTAACTCCCCAAGCTGCGGGTGGCCTAATATTATGAATACGCGACAATGTTGTTTGAAATGTGAACACGTTTGAAAACAAAACCTCCCCACCTGTGTCACTAACGGTGCCTTATCATAGGAGAATGCACAACAGGACTGCCGTTAAAAGTATTGTACATTTTATCTCATCTCATTGTCAGAAACCGCTTAACCCTGTACAGGGTTGCAGTGAGCCAGAGCATATCCCGGCAGACACAGGGCACAAGGCAGGGCTATACCCAGGATGAGACGCCAGTCCATCACAGGGCACCAGGGGTAGTTTAGTCAGCAAGCTAATTAACCTATGCACCAGCAGGATGTATTTGGACTGTGGGAGGGAACCGGAGTACCTGGCGAAAACCCACGCGGACACGGGGAGAACATGTAAACTCCACATAGATAGGCACCTGAGCTGAGATTCAAACCCTGTGGCTGCTACCTTCAAATATAACTATATTGCCTCTTCAGC
>JAZEWU010000025.1:4015604-4028055 GCA_036362915.1 Geotria australis | reverse complement strand
TGCTGATTTTCCGTGCTCTGTCGTTGTTGACATGTCGTTCTCTCTGCAGCTTTGTGCAGCGCTTTGTGACCCTCGGGTGAGAGGCGTTATATAAATTGAATTATTATTATTATTATTACATTAATACACACTACATTAATACACACCAATAAACTCAAAAAAACACATCGTTTAACGTTCTCAATTAAGCATTAGTACAACAGCAAAACCCCTCCAACGCGTTTGATTCTCGCCGAAGGCTTTTGTTTAGGAATCGTGGCACATTATCTCGCTAGGGCAAATCGGACGAGACGTGCAATGGCTGGAGAAACGCGCCGTGTCCCCTGCCCGCTTGGCGGACACATTCATCACAGACAATCTGCGCCCGGGCTCCCCTTGTCACTGATTCTGCTTTATTGTTGCTGCTGCCGCCGTCCTTTGGTTTTTCCTCCAATTTCCGTCACTCAACCGTGCCCCCCCGCGGGGAAATCGTATTTATTCCAGGACCGTTACTTACAAGAGAATTACCATACCTCGGGCTAGCATCGTGCTGTCATCACCATCAGCACCACCAACCGGCGGCAATTATTATTATTATCACTGCTACTTGCCGGATCACTTTCGTCAAGAGACTTTAGTCAAGTGCTCACAGATGCTTCGCGTCGTTGTTGCTTGATGCAAATAACAATGATCCCATCCGCCAGCAGTGTTGTGAGCAAGCAGTTTCAGAGCTGCACCTTTATATTTTACAATTGCTGGTGTCCCGCTATGTTTTTATTACATGTTAATGACTGACAGGGCAGCCAAATATGGAATGTGGTGAGACTCGAACGATAACATTTTAATTTAAAGTTGTTTATCTATGTACGGGGATCGCACGGAGAGTGGTTCCAGACACATCACACACACACACTCGGTTTAATCACAGCGTTGAGTGCTGATATCCCTGCTGGGGATCTCAAAACTTAATGATTTTTGGAGAGAGAGAGAGAGAGAATATAAGCTATCTGTTAAAAAAATACGTTATCTGTAAAATTGGCTATCTACCAAAAAATAGTCCTTTCATTTATTTCCCCATCACCAACAGAGGAGCGCATTAAAACGTAACACACACAGGGTCGACAAAAAATATGGTCTAGTCTGAGTTGCCTACGTTTATTTAAATATTTTATTTACAGCAATGGCTGTGATGTAACTCCACCGATGAAGGACGGGAGATTTTGTTCACGTGGAAACATTTCCAACGTGATCCATGTGCATCCCATACTATTTGCAAGCGCCGACTGAAATGTCCCCTAACTGCATCAGCGAGTGTTTCTTCAGTGATGCTCTCGACAGACACAGGGCGCGAGGCAGGGCTAGACCCAGGATGAGACGCCAGTCCATCACAGCGCACCGGGGGAAATTTAGTCAGCAGGCCAATTCACCTACGCAGCAGCATGTCTTTGGACTGTGTCAGAAAACCGGAATGCCCGACAAAAACCCACCCAGATACGGAGAGAACATGCAAACTTCACACGGAAAGGCACCCGAGCCGGGAATCAAACCCGGGACATTCTTGCTGTGAGGCGGCAGCACTACTCACCGCGCCACCGTGTCGCCCTTTCACGCGCATTATTGCAGTATTTTACTTTGAAGTCCCAAGTCTCCCTTAACAAAACACGTTGCTTCGCTCAAAAACCTGTCACCTCGTTATAAATTTTAAAAAAATATTGCTGCTGCTGGTGTAGGAGCAATAATGACTGCAAAGAATCGACCTCTGTTATCGTTCACCAATCACTGCCTTACACGTGAAAATCTGCGGCTTATTTTACTGCAGAAATTCAGTTGTGCGGCAGAGTTTGTTATTGATGATGGCTACAGGATTTTTTCATCTCGTGTTTCTATACGTTTCCATGCGGCGACCCAAGCAAGCCCGTGAAATTGTATCTGAAGAGGAGCAATAACCCTGGTGAATTGAGACGAATATTACGGGGGTTCTGTTTGCATGTCACTGTTTTAGCAAGACAGACGGCAGTCCGGGGCTCGGGGAAAAAACAAATGACACTCGAGAGACGTGAGACACGGACTGTGTTTGTGTTGTGTGTGTGGTTAAGCCGCGTTCTCACCCCAGTGTCATCATTATTTTATAACAGACTTACAATGAGCCTCGAACTGCTTTCAAATCCAATAACACCGGCGGAGTTGTATAATATTTGCTCGAGCGGCTGTGCGTGTACTGATGGAATACGTGAACGCTTTCGAGTTGACTTTAGTGCTAAGAGATGGGTGTTTGAGGCACGGGTAATGTCTATGTATTCCTGTACTGGTCTCAGAGTTAGGCTCTAACAAAGCTGTTGGGGGAAATCTAACTTCTGGCTATTGAATATTTTGGTGAACGTCTGTATAATGTACAAAATCTACAACGATTTTCCTTTTCTGCTAGGGTATCCCTTGGTGAACAGGTCTGGAGTCTAGCACTCCTGCTAGGGTCTTCCTTGAACAACTGTTACAAAGAGCTATATAGCCCAGCAAATTGCACGCCTGGTCATGGACAAGACACGGATAAGGAGGCGCAAGGAAACCGCAGAGAGGGGAGACAGTCAGCCAGGCGGTGAGCCGGCGCCAACATATTGCCACACACTGCTTCTTATATATTATGATGTTATCGGCCAATGATCTGAATGAGCGTTTTTTAGCTGTGGGAAGAAACCGGAGCACGCGGAGGAAACCCACGCAGAACAAGAGGAGAACACACAAACTGCACACAGAAAGGCGCCCGAGGCCTGCATCGAACCGCCTCGGGCAGAACCATCTTTTTGTGAGGCTCAGATGTTATAACTGCACCACCCTGTCAAGCGGCACCTTCCTGAACAGAGTCTCTTGAGACTCGGTAAGATATTCACACACGACAGGTCGAGCAACTGACGGCACAGAGCAACGTCTATACTACTAGGTAGACAGGAGCACGGGGAATATAAGAAATGAGCTCACTGCTTCAACAACCGCATGGGAGCTCGAACCCGTGACCTCTGCATTTCAAGTCCGGTGAACCAACCATTGCTCGAGAGCAGTATTCCGGAATGAAAATTATTAATATTATCATTAGACGAGAATTTCAACAGTGGGATGGTAATACGTTGAAAACGCTTGTTGCGAATACTGTACAATGAAAAAGCATACGCATCCCTTGAAAAAACACCCATCACTTTGTGCAATTGCAGCTCGGCAGAAATGTTAATTCTGAGTAGGGATCTAAAGGCGGCTCAACGAAGGTAGTGACTGAAGCTTCGAGCTCGCAGCGATGGTGTTCCAAACACGAGGGGCTGCCGCCACGATAACAGAAACATCTGCAGCTTCATCATTAATTTGCAGCAAATGGCAAGTGAGCTTAATTAAGTGCAGAAAGCAGCCCCCTCTGAACCATCGAGCGATGATGGCGTTCGCTTTTATCCGCGAGCCTGTTTACGCTCGTAGAACCACTTCAAAGCCAACATTTTCAAATGTTCACAGAATCCGTGGTTTGTGAGCCGAGGCTTGATTGGTAATCACGTTAGAGGAACTGCATGCAACCGTGTAGGCATCAAAGATTTGCGGCATTTATTTAGTTTAATTAGATGTGGACTTTCTGATGCTCGATTTAAAAGTAGGCTTCGTTTTCATCACGTGGTATTGATGCGAGCCTGTAGAGACTACGATTATACACTTTCCCAAAAAATCATGAATGGATCTTTGCCAGTGTTAAATAGCAAGTAAATATCTACCCACCTCCACATCGACCTTGCGATGCACACAACTACCAACTAGCCACTCGTGTACCTGCCTAGCCACCTAGTTACCCACTGACCTAGTTACAACTTCACTCGTGCACCCACCCACATACACATTCTAGCTTGCACGCGGCCACCCACCATGCACCCACCCATACAAACACTCATCCACGCATCTGCACACCTACCTGCACCCCCACCGAAATACGTGTGCACCTATCAATCTACCTATATGCCCACCTACTCGTACACCCAAGACAAAGATCCCCCGTATATTCTTAACAGACTGCAGTGTCAAGTGCCGAGGGGCTGCCTTTGTCTCCCTAGTGGCAATGTTTACACACCGCACCAGATTGTACTCATTTGAGGCTGAGTCGACCTAAGGGGGGGCCAGGACAGGTTCATAAAATCGTCAGTGGTGTTTGCCGTGAGCGGGACTCCAATTCAGTCACACACACACACATCCAACCGAATGAGACACCATTCCTCTTTTTCAAAGCAGATATATAACATGTTGGCTTCGAGCGTCTACATAAAATGTAATCTGAAGCGATCCCTCGAAAATAACTATAAAGTCCTACGCGCACAGATTTGAGGTTGACACAGTTAAGTGTGAAGCTGCTCTTTTTAAAGAAATCTTTTCATCATTAATCGCAGGTTGGCCCCCTGCTGTGGATTAAGAGTTAAGCCAAGTTGAACAATCTGCAGCCTGAAGACCCCTAAGCCAGTCCTGAGTGCACCTGCTTACAGTGCGCAAATCTCACGAATTTAAAATGTTTTCACGGTGACCCACCAACGCGCTCTCAATAAAACCTTTGTTTAAATTTCGCGATAATGTAATGGCATCTTAATTCAAAGCAGTTCCCCAACCGTGCAAAACAAACGTGGTTTTAATAAATATATTTTTGGGGTCCCTTGCTCCAAATTTATCTCAATTTTGCAATCCACATCGTGTAACGAGGTGACTGATCTAGTCAGAAATGACACGCGCAATGTGAGCCCGCTTTGTCACAGAACGGTTGCGGAAGATAATGTGTACAGGTTTTCTAAAAACCCTTCCTTTATGGTCCATTCCACAGTACGAGTCGTGCTTTCCAATGCCCTGCTACGAGACTGTTTGTCACATGACAGGCAAATTGATATTTTTAATTCTCAGAGCTGGCATTCACGCAATCAACGGTAAAAAAAAAACTGCGTCAGTTATTAATGAGGAATTACTTTGCTCCGGCATTGACCAGGCTTAGACCTTCAACTGGCTCCTCTCGAGAACCCGGCTCGGCGCTCTGACCTCCAAGTCAACCCGGCCACCTCCGATAACCGATTTCATATCGCTGTTGTCGAGTTCATTCTTTTATCACGCGCAATATACCCCAGGTCTGGACATAACACAGATATATCGCTTTATATTACTATACTCTAAGCGTGTACCTATATAATGGTTATATATATTCTGCACATACTAAATTATCGTACTGTCGGTGTCCTGGGGTTGGCTGTCCCTGCACAGGGTCATGAAGCAATCCCCGCGGATCAGGAGAGCTCGCGCGCGGCACGAACGATCACGGCGATGACACGTGTATAAATATTCGACTGATATGCCGACGGTTGTCTTCCACCACTGCTTTGTGTGTACGCGTTTACTTTGTGTTTTTTTGTGACTCGTTGCGTTGTGATTTTTATATTTTACGTTTGTCAATTCGCGTGTCTGTCGCGTCAATGCGGGAATCCCGTAAAGACCCTGCAAGCGCGCTGCGCATTGTTTCGCTGTAATAATAAACATCTATCTACACAAATCTTTAACATCGGCTAAGCGTTCCCCCCCTGGACCGTCTCCACCGAGCTAAACTGGCAGCGGCGTGAGAAAGCCGAGGCACCGTCCCACCGTCCCGCAATTTTCTCCGCGGCTGCAGCGCGTCCCCGACCGTCGAGCGGTACAGTGCGCTCGTTCGCTCGCTCGCGTCCCCTCCATCGTTTCTCACCTTGACCCGGATCGGGGAAGCCCACCCTGCCATGGTGTCGGCGCGTCGCCTCCTACCCGCGATGCCCTCGCCCATCTCCATCCGCCTCCCCGGCCCCCGGCGCGCGGAGGAGCAGCAGCGGGGCTCGGGTCCTCGCGCACGATCGAAGGCTGCGACGGCCGCGGCGGCACCGGCGAAATGACGCGAATTAAAAATTCTGGGACGAAATAACGAGCGTGAAATCCCGCACGGAGCTGCGCCGCCGCCACCGCCGCCACCGATGCCGATGCGGAGCAAAAAAAAATCCTCGCACGCCGGCGCGTTTGCAACGTCTGCTCCTCCGTATCGCGGCGCGCGGCGCGGGCACGGCGATGATTAAAGGGAACGGCCGAGGGAGAGGGAACCCTCACGCGCAAGTGAGAGGGAGCAAGAGGGAGCCAAGCCATGGGGAGAGAAATTGCCCCGGGCAAAAGGTTCGCTGGTGCGCTCGCTCGCTCGCTCGCGTGTGTGTGTGTGTGTGCGTGACGGAGGGAGATTGAGTGTGCGAGCGTGTGGCTTTCTCTCTCTCTCACCCACACCTCGCTCGCTCCTCGCAGTCGATAATTATGCCGGGGTCTGTAATACGCGGGCGGCTTCACCGCGCGAGGATTTCACTGTCAGACAATGTCATTGGAAAACACGGTCGGGATGTTTACGGCACGCAATAGATATTTAATTTCAACGTTAGTTTGCCCTGGTGTGGTTACGATGTAGAGGTGCCAAGTCACAGTAAATTCGGACAGAATTATTTGGAGAGAAAAAAAACCCGGATTTTAATGAAATATACACACAATTGCTGTTTATCATTGACTACACGTGGGTTTATAATATTGCTATCAAAGGAAAAAGCCCAAACATTTCATCCGGTAGATATTTTTTCGCCGCGTTTCACTCGTATTTGATGTGCTGTTCATCAAAAAACACGTTTGCATAAAAGCAGAAAAAGTACAGAACGTGTGAACCAATGTTTGGAGCGTACAAAAAAAATGACCCGTTTTCAGCTGTGACAAAATTGGCTCGCGTTGCCATCGCTTGTTTAAAAACAAATCTGCTGCCTCAATGATAACAGATTTCTACACGGCCGAGGTATCCCACTGCTGGCAGAAAATCGTGGCATTGCGTTAGAGCCAATTTAATATCAGCTGCCCAGGGACAAAGCCACATTGACTTCAGCCACGCAGAGGGGCGGATACATTCCCCGAGGTGGACAGCCTCATAGGAGCGTGGACATATTCAACAGCAGCCACCTAGAGGCGGACACACATCCCTTTAGGGCTTCTCAACCTTCTGGGTATTTACAGCCCCCCCAACAAAGCTCCCCAATCAAGCCCCCCCCAAAACATTAATTAATTTATTCATTGTCAGAAATCGCTTAATCCTGACTGGGTTGTGGTAAGCTGGAGCAAGGCAGAGATATACCCAGGATGGGGCGCCAGTCCATCACAGGGCACCAGGGAACAATTTAGTCAGCAGGGAAATTAACCTATGCAGCAGCATGTCTTTGGACTGTGGGAGGAAAGCGGAGTGGCCAGGGAAAACCTACGCGGACACGAGGAAGACATGCAAACTTCACACAAAAAGGCACCGGAGCCCCGCAAACAAAGCCCCCCAATAAAAACCGAGGATTTATTCCCGTGCCCACCCACTAAGCCACCGACAACTGATGTTACGGAAACAATATATAAGCTCAAATAGATTTGGGGTTCTGTAAATAATGTATACAAGGTTTTACCATTTCCAGCAATGAGTCAAGTTTTACGATCTTAATAACACCAAACAGCCACCTTTTTTGCAAAGGGTCCAGTTTGTAAGAAGCCACACACGCATGTGGCAGAAACATGCAAAGAAAAAGGTGCTCATAGATTTGAGGTTACTGAGGCCGCAATATAGAGAAATCACACGCCCGAGCCTGGTCAACGCCGTGTTATTAAGGTATTTGTTTCGTGCCGTGTATTAGCGTGTTTTATCGCTGCAATGTGGCGCTGGGCCGCCGATGTTATTCAGGCATATTTAACACATTCCCTGCACGAAAAGGAGTCCGTGACAGGTGCGGTGTTATTCTTGGGGATGTTTCACTTGTGTTGTTTTTATTTCCAAATGCGATACGTCCGAGCGTTTTATTTTCTAGCGAAGTCAGCCCGCGTAGAGGCGTTACGTCGAGTCATTACATGGCAGGTTCATGTGAAACGGCAGCGGGTTGGGGAGGCCTTCATCCAGCAGTGGATTGACCAAGGCCAATTATGATTTGGACTATATTATTGCTGTGTTCCTGTACAGCACCTGTAATTAAACTATCAAGTTCTCCTTGAGCAGAGATACGGTTATTCTCAGTGGGCGCTCAACTGATCATGAATAAAAAAAATTGATTTGAATTGAATTTAAATTAATGAATCGGAAGCCGGCTGCGGGGAAGATCATTAAGAGATGGGGGGTGGGGGATATGCATCGGGCAGAGAATACACGGGAGATGTGTTTATTTCACAAATGAAGGAACGTGCTTTCAAAATCTAACGATGGCTGAGGAGGCTGGGAACCTCCCCTGGGATCGTAATTCTCAAGTCAGAGGCACTGAGAAATCACCAAAGAGACCCCGGCATTTGAATCCAGGATGGGATGAACACAATCCTGCATTGAGAATTTGCTCTCAAGAGCTGTTCTTTCTGGATTGCCGTGTCGAGCGTTCTTCCTCTCCCCTTCGCGACGTTAAATTCAGACGGCTGATGATGCCTCCAACGTGGGAGACGAAACGTCGGGAAGAAGAGAGGAGCGACACTCAACGCGTTTATCCCGAACAAACAGCTACGGCGAGCAATTGTCTAATGTCGAGCCGTAAAACCAACATCGTTATAATATTCTGCATTGCTTTTGCCGCTCCAGAACCACCACCAACGCCATTTGCGCCACCAATTTACAAATGCGATGCTGCCGTAGCGTGCACGGGTTAGCGTTGCTATCCATACCGAACAAACGACAGGTCGATGTCCGGTTAGCCAGAAGCGGACCATCAATCACATAATCCAACACTGCCCGTAAAAGCCGACTCACAGGCGATATCAGCGTCATCCAGCAAGCCTCCACCGCGGCGCCAAGCGAATCACTCAATCCTCCCAATATATGCATAGAGGAGAGGTGGTTGCAAATTTCACCTGTCTGTACGAAGTGAAGGATGGCTAGCCCACTGGCCTGGTCGACGGCTGTCTAATCTACACGAAGCCTCGCCGCCCAGCGCGCGTTCTCATCTCCACACGATCCACGAGCTGAAAGACAACGATGTCCAGAGGCAGACCCATCGTGCTTCGATTAATGAGATAGAGAGAGCGGGCCACGAGGGGTGCTTTCGGTTTCCGAACTCGCGGGACGCGCACAGACACACGGAGTCGTTTATGTCGAAACACAACACCGGGACAGATTGGCAGGAGACACGCTGCCAGTCCCCTGCCAGTGGGCCATCTGTCTACCGACCGGCTCGGCAACGCTCGCTAGCTAGCTAGGCACGCCCGCTGGAAGAGACGAAGGTTGTCGGGATGGACGCACGGAGGAGACCGAAGATGTGGAATTGGAAGTACGGCAGGGTGGCACAGTGGTAACATCTGCGCCTCGCAAAAAGAATGGTCGCGCCTCGGGCGCCTTTCTCTGTGGAGTTTGTGTGTTCTCTCCCCCCGTGTTCTGCGTAGGTTTCCACCGGGTTCTCCGCTTTTCTCCCACAACTAAAAACGCTCATCAATTAATTGGCCCAATACATCGTAAAATATTGGACACGGAGAGTGGCAATGTGTTGATTCGGGCAATCCGCCTGGCTGGCGCCTCTCTGCGATTTCCTCGCACCTCTGATTGGTTCTCTCTTCGAATTAATACCTTCGAAATTGAATGAATATGAGCGTTACAAATAGCATTTATTATTATTATAAGTAGGGATAGGATGGAGGCTGTGGGGATTAAAGAACATAAGAGATGGAGAATGTGGAATCGGAAGTTCGGATGAGATGGAGGCTGTGGGGATTGAAGAACTGAACGGACGGAGGCCGCGAAGATGGAAGAAGCACGGACGAGTCTTGAAATTGGTAAGTACGGATGGTGTGAAGATTAAAGTTCGGAAGAGGCGGAGGCTGTGCAGCGCTGGGTAAGCGGTGCCTCCAGTCCCGCTCGTCGTGTTTGCACAGCCGTAATTGAAAACTTGTTGAGCCATGGCAAACACATCGAGAAATGTGGTCAGCGCGACATTGCTGCCGATCCTTTTTTTCCCCCGTCACCCCCACGCTACCCCCTCACACCGCCACTCGATGTAGCGGCTCCGGTCAAGTGTAAACCCGGCGACGGATTATCAGCGCTGCACACCTTCCTTCAAATCAAATTTCTATCCCGGCTTAGTCTTCAGTGCGCGGGTGTAAATTCTCATTCGAGAACCACACGTGTCGGAGGTATGTTGTTCTCATGCTCAGTCCCGAAGGTATGACGCGCAACGGGAGCCGGTAAAGGAGGGTGATGGAGTGGTAATAATATCTGTGCCTGACAGACAGAATGGTCTTGCCCGCCTTGGGCGCCTTTCTGCGTGGAGTTTGTGTGTTCTCTCCCACTGTTCTGCGTGGGGTTTCTCCGGGTTCTCCGGTTTCCTCCCACAACATAAACAAAACACCAATTAATAAATTGGCCGATGACGTCGTAATATAGAGGACGCAGTGTGTGGCAATATGTTGGCGCCGGCAAACCGCCTGGCTGCCTCCTCCGCCTCTCTGCGGTTTCCTCGCTACGCCTCTGAGTCGTTCTCTCTTCGAATAAATACCTTCGACATTGAACGAATATGTGCGCGTCATAATCGTAGTTATCATTTTTATTCATCATCCCTCGGGAGTTTGACAAGCCGAGCTTCCGCACGCATGTTTGCTGTGTCGCAGTAATCCCATAAAGAGCTTGCAAGCTCACTGGGTATTTATCTGCTGTAATAATAAACATCTATCTAAAAAAGAAAATCTAATCCACATTTTGATGCCAACCAATGAGCAGATGCGTGCGGCCGCTGATTCGCTCCAATCGAGAAGCGATCGGAGACGATGGGTCGCGATGGAAAGTGTCCAGCCCCGGGGATTTGCGGCTTGGCCACCCTTGCAGCACAGTGTGGCAATTCAATTAACTCCTCTCGAGTGTTCCCGTAACTGGATTGTAATATTTTAGGCGGGCTATCGACGTATATAGCGCCCGCGGCGTTTGGGTGAAATGACCGCGCAACAGCTAGAGTTTAACGGAGTGTTTACAATTTGCTACTTGAATATCGGGTGACACGACATAACCGCCATTCGTCACTAAGTGGCGGTGACGTCACCACGGCGCCTGTGCCAAGCCATGTGCACCTTGAGGCCACGTGAAGAAGTGTCGAAGGCTCACCGACACGGAGGTCACAGGACAGACCCAGGTGCCATGGGCTGCCTGGCAAAACAACCCCCACCTTCAATATTATTACCACTAAACCGCGACAGAAAACAAACGCGCGCACACACACACACACACGAGGGGAGCCGGCATGCGCGCGATCCCCTTTAACGAACCGCGAGTATTTGCGCCCGGTACGGAACGCGAAGGGGGGGGTAGGTGGACAAGGTCCAGGGGTCGGGGTCAGGGCGATCGATAGGGACAAATCACAGTCAGCCGACCACGCCACTACCCACCGGCCCCGAAAGGCACCACTCGCTCGGGCACTCGCGGCTATTACCGTGCCCCCCCTTTTGGTCTAGCTGGGTGGCGAGGGAGCCCCTGAGCCCCGACTGCCCGCGAGGCAGCTATTTGTTACGTCGTGAATCCGGCAGTCACACTCAGCTGTAGGATTGCTTCCCCCGCTGCTGCTGTTGCTGCGGAGAAACGCTCGTAGGGAAAATGAAATGCATGTGCGGCGTACGTAAAAATCCGGGTGGTTTTTCTCGCGCGGGCAATGGGGGGTTGAAATGAGCGCTTTAATAGCGGATTTTGCGAATGGATTGTTTAAACATTGGGGCAGTGTGGAGCGGCGCTGTTGTAATATAAGCGGCCACGTTGCAGGTGAATTGTAGGGGTTTGGGGCACCAGACGAACACTCGATTGATGGGTTTCCACGCAGCTGGTGAAAGATTGCCAGCGTCGTGGTCGCTTCAAAGTGACTTAGTCCAACAAGTATTGACGCGGTGTTCATCTCGTGTTTACAGCCCTGGGCCAGTGGTGGGAATTCCACATTCCGGTGGTGAGGGCAACTTTGTCCGTACAGCTACTACTGGCGACTTCCACGCAAAGTGGTACAAATGTTTTTGTCAACATTGTTAGCCGATCCGCTAGTGGACCACTTCCCCCGTGCTGGTCAATGCAGGTTGGTGATGGTAGATAGCTTAGGCGTAGCACCATAGACGTACAACATACAAGAATGTAGTTTGCCACAAACCATCTGTCCCTCTCAACGCAGCCAAGCAAAAGCCTGTAACACCTGTATTTACCCGTGTTCGTCACTTATTCGGATCAGTGGTGGAGCTAGCCCATTGGGGGGGGCCCTAAGCAGAAATATTTTTTGGGCCCCCAGGCGAGTTCTTACGAAAATAATTATTAATAATAAGCGTTTAGAGGGGTCTTATTGAGCCGCATTCGAGCTCCAAGCTAAACCCACGGTGACTTTTGTCATCGACAGATTGATCGGCAAACGTCGATTGTTCAACATAATAATAATAATAGCATTTTACATAGCGCCTTTCACCCGAGGGTCACAAAGCGCCG
>JAZEWU010000025.1:4002744-4015520 GCA_036362915.1 Geotria australis | reverse complement strand
TCGTCCGTTCGTTTGTGCGTCGGAGCCGCGCGTGACGGGGGAGCGATTTAAAGCGGGGCACATTCAAACCGCGGACAGCGATGCGTGGCGGAGTCAGAGGTCAGGCGGTAATTGTGCCGCACATTCAGGGCCCATAGAATGCGGCGGATTCACGGGGACAAGCAAACCGCTGTAAACAGACCCAACATCATCTCCGCGATATAGTTCCGATTGTAAGCGTGTGTTGCCAACAAAACTGCTCTGAATCTACATAGGCGCAACGGCTGTAACGGTGAGCAAGTTTGTTCAATCTTGCCACCTCCGGGCTGGAATCGAGCCGGAACGCACAGGAATGCCTTTCCCACAGTGAAAATCCCACAGGGAACGTATTAGGCTTTCGTGCGGTCTTAAATTTGGATGGTTATTTTACATCTCAGAACTTACATAAATTCCGGAAAATGCATTGTCACAAACTGGCGATCCTCTGCAGGAGAACCCCTAGACGTTATGGGTCTCGAAGTAGTTCTAAAGGGGATGCCGCAGCCGGGTGCGTTCCCACAGTGAATGCTTTCTAATGCCACTCCTGTCCGCTTCTGTCTACACGGCAGTATACACGCTTCATCAGTGGAGACCCCACAATCGATCGGCAGGTCGCGTGTAATGGGGCATAGTGTGGGTAATCTATCCGGTGTGGAGGAGTAGGTCAGATGCCCTCTAGAGGGGCTCTTTAAAGCTCCATCCAGTGGAGACCCTTCTGCCAGAAATGGTGCACGCATGAAATTGCAGGGTTGCACCTTTGATTGTTTTTAGATTTCACAGGTGCTCGCCAACAGCACTTGGCCCAGCAGTCTCTTAAAGGCTACACGGGGGAACTTTATCTTTGTGCGTACAATGTGTAACGGTGTGAGCGGCCGCGTGTGCAAGCCGCGTGGTGTAAAGACCTCAAACACAACCAGGCACTGCGGGCAGGTTGATGTTCACATAGAAACCAAATGAATAGTCCAGTTCTGGCGGTTAAGGTCAAGGCTCTGCATGCACGTGATTTATTCTTTTAGATGCGCGTCTTTATAACCATACATTTACCGTATATGCAGGTATACTATTCTGATGTGGTGGAGTGGCGGAGCAGCGGTTAGTGCACCGCGCTATCAACCCAGCGACCTGAATCAGCTTCCTCGCCACGGCTAACATCAGTGGCGAGTGATATTGAAACGCGTTCTGGGCATCCTCCTTCACCGAACTCCACAGAGCATTCTGGTGAAGTATGGTCAAACGGCGCCCATGAATGACCTGCCACGGGGAGGCTGTCTCGCAGCAGTGGATTGACCAAGGGCTCTGGAATATATTGGCGCGATCTTGTAAACACCACTATTGGTCTGTCCGCAGACACAACGCGATTTGCTTCGACTCCATTTGTTTTTTTTCTCAACATGCTAACCTGAAGGGCTGCGGAGGTTATATGACGTCAAGGTATTTAATATTGCCAGCATGTGGCCAGCAGCCTTGCAACTGAACAAAACCAATAAATGGGTAATATATATTTATAATGCCCCCAAGCAATTGCACGCACACCACGCACAGCACTCACTTTATGAGCATTTATATTTTATACACCTTGAATACTTTCGAGGCGTACTATTGTGGCTGTTAATGTGACCGTTTCGTAGCGTCACATTTTTAAATGTACAACTGTGTTGGAAATACAAAGCATTTTTTATCGTTTGACAGATCGGTTTTTTTTTAGATTCCAACAATAGAACGGCGTTTAACCCGCATCTATCCGACCATTAATGAGTCAACGTGAAATATTCTTTGGGTTACAAAAATGCGGAAATCGATATGAACGTAGAAAGAAAAAAAAACAAGGATCGCATTTAGCCGAAGGCTTAGTCACTGAATGTCATCCACGATCCCGACTGAAAGCTTGTGTCCGAGCGATTCTTTAAAGCAAATCGCCGAGCCAGCCGCACACAAAGTTGAATTCATTTCTCCCCAGCTGACTTCCCGTTGAGATGTGATACAGCTTTAGCAAGGAGGCGTTAGATCAGTGTTGCCACATCTGTGGTACAAAAAAAACCCCAAGACGTATCATATGAATAAGAGTATCTCACACCGTCAGAAAACAGGATAATGCATTTTGAAATGCGTTGTGAATGCTGAATCTTCGGTGCTGAATTGTTATGAAACTTACAAAAACCAGGACGTTTATTGTCCTGGAAAGCCATAGATATTTCCCAGGATGGGCTGCCCAAATTAAAGAGGACGATCCTAGGAGAACGACGCGAGATGCTTCTTCTTCTTTGCGATTCTTCGAAGCACTATGGTCAGCTTCTGGACATCGTTGTCTTTCAGCTCCTCTTCGAAGTGTTTGGTGAACAGAACAAACACAGGCAGCACCACTGTGCTCGATATATTATCGCAGACATTTTTCACCGTTTAGTTGCAGCTTAATGCGGAACTGATCGCTAATTGCTCACCAAACGCGGAGCCCTTTCAAACTAAGTTCATCCGCATTATCTCTGGCAATTTACCAACTTGGCAGTTTACCAACCACTTCACAAAGATGCCTCTGGGAAAATCAAGATGGGTGGCAACACTACCTTAGAATTATTATTTTAACAAACCAATATAAATACGGGGACAAATATGTGATCAATGATGACGATACATTACTTCTGCCATCATTAACATACACTGGTATACAAATAAGAGACCTATATCTACATATGATGCCCGATAGTGTAACCATAGATGATTTTCAGAGGTACATTTAACCAAGTGGTGCTGCGGTTAGAGCATGTGGCTTGCAAGGAGGAGGTTGAAAGTTCAAACCCTGGTCAGAGGTCGACTCAACCCCTTTATCCTTCTGTGGTCAATACAAAAAATAGCAATGTATACAGACGTTGCTGTATAGATAACCTTACCCCCTGCCATAGCAATGTGGAATTTGACCACTGGCTCAAGACTATAAGCCTGTAATGAGCACGACCCCTTGCTCAATTGAATGGGAACACGATGTGCTCTACGCAGGGACTCACAACATTTACTCAGCATCCCTCGCTCGGAAAAACAAACAACGCAGAACGACGCTTCTCCACACCCACAACCTGGAACAGCCTCTGCCTGCAACTTAAGCAGACCACCACAACCTCGACATTCAAACGATAACTTAAACAACATCTCTTCCATCAGGCTTTCCTACACCGAGCTCGGCTCCGCGCCTCAGTATTCGTGTCTCGTCCCTGACCAGGCATGACATTTGCGCGCGTAATAAATTGTATTATTATGATTATTTATTATTGTGTATATTTGACTTGGACATCACGTCAAGGTAGAAGCGTTCACGTCCCTGTCAGGTAATACTTGGTATTGCCTGCGAATTCTACCAAACACTTCGAGGCCGAGCTGAAAGACAACGATGATGTCCAGAGGCTGACCATCGTGCTTCGAAGAATCGCAAAGAAGAAGGATCACGTTAATGTGAAAATTATGCTTCATTCCAACGAAAATATGCAGGCGTCATATAAACTAATCATCGCAAACCTTGCAGAATCGGTGAGTGGCGAGGGAAGTGGAATTGTTTTAAGTGCCACTGAGCGAACATTTGCGCTCCTGACTTATACACAAACGTATCCTCGAAAGCCAAAGTTCGCAGCCAAAAAAGACAATAATCCCCGGTGCGATGACGGTCTGCGGCACCTAATCGGCCACGCAGAAGGTCAACGTTAACGTACAATAATGATCATAAGTGGAACATTAGGCCTGCGTGGGTCAATATGCCCCGCTGCCTCGGGGCAGGAACACCCGCAGACTTAATCGCACGGGGAGTGACTCAGGCCCGTGTATTGAGCGTTATCGCGTAGTGCCCTTAAACGTGGGTGCTTTCTGAATCGCTGATCGGCTGAGGAGCTTGTGTTTGCTGTCAATTAAGGATGGGGTTTTTTCTCTTGACGCTGGAGTTCGTCCTTTGAGACTCCACTAAGCTATCACAGGTGCTATAGTCTCACGTCAATACTTATGAAAAATTATCTTTATTTTGGGTGAAGATAAATTGTGTTATTCCCACATGCGTCGTCATTATTATTAGCCATCGTTGCAGACGGTCGTCATTTCACATCTGCATTCGCTGGACGCACAATCTAAAGGATTCACAGATTTTAAAATATTTCGCCTAAAAATGGACATCAGTGGGGGTTTTGAAATAAGACCGACAGACTCCTGCGCGGGATTCGCGGGTGAGCCGTCCAGCGTCGCAACATCGCTGTAGGCGCCGACTCCCAGCGACAGGGAGAGAGACACGGCAGGCGTGGAGGGACGCCACGACGCGAACAGATTGGGGTGAAGGTGAAGAACGGACGCTAGCACAAAAAAAAATCACTCTCCGTAGAGGGTAGCGGGTGACGTTATAAAGCAGGAGGTGTATTGTGTGTGGTGGGTGGGTGGAGGGCCTGGCAGCTCCTCATTATGACACTTCCGTCATATTACACTTAGCGCTCCCCATCGCTGTCCCGCCGAGCCAGGCCGAGAGGTAAATGAGCCCACAGGGGACACACCGGGTCTAGACATGACAAGCGCGGCTCAGGTTCTGTCCGTGGGGGGAGCCGGGTGGAGCCGGGGGGAGGCACGCTCTGCGCCAGCCTCCGCGCGGAGGAGCGACGAAGCGGAAATGCTGGAACAATTATTACGGCGTGTTAAGTTTTTAAATTCCGCACCGTTTTTTTTCGCGTTTTTATATTTTTCATCAAAACGTCGCGGGTTTCGACGCCGACACCGATCACGCTGGGCCCGGCGCGCCGAGCGGAAATGTCACGCTTAATATTTAGACAACCTTTCGCGGTCCGGGCTGCGGACTGACATCTGGACCTGACGCTAATGCCGCTGTGTAATGAGCAAACTTAATTAACGGCGCTGGCAATGCTTCGTCCGCGTAACGAGATAGACTGCTGCTGTATAAACTAAAAATCTTCCACCATGACCAGGGCCTGACTGCAATCTGCTGCGTGGCACGGTGGATCGACCAAGGTTTTTATTTTACGATAAAAAAACAATAAAAACATTTTTTATATTTTTTTTACCACCGCACTCTCTGGTTGTCGTTGTCGTTGCCGGTCTAAACGGCTTGAATCCAGGCTGACTCTGGACTGCAGAGCTTCGGGGGGAATTCGGTGCCGGATCACCACCTTGCTGCCGACTTTCCCGCTTGTCTGTGGTTACTCGTGCCTCCTAATCTCTCTCGCTCTCTCATCGAGTGCGAGCGATTGCAGTGCGCATTACAAGTCCAACTTATTATTTAGCTGTGCGATGGTTGGCGAAGTCGTCTCTCGCAGTCTAATAGGCATGCTACCGCCTAGGTTAATCGGCCTGCTGACTAAATTGGCCACGGTGCCCTACGATGGACTGGCGGCCTATCCTGGATATAGCCCTGCGTTGCGCCCTGTGTCTGCTAGGATAGGCTCTGGCTTCTCCGCGACCCTCTAGAGTCTGGAGGATGAGCGAGAAACCATACGTGATCGCCGCTCACTGGGTGCAGAACGACGACGCAGTGGTTCGTCGACTGATGTCGACTCTATACTCGCGTCGACAATTGCACGAGACTGAATTAATTTATGATCGGCGACTCTGGAGTCAGTCCAACGGATTACTTCCAACGAAACCTCGCGCCGTCGGAGTCCTGCGACCGATGCAGCGCGGTCCAGATGTTACGCGCACACATCCTCCTGCGGACTTCTCACGGTTTTCACTTAATCCAGACGCTCATTCAGGCCAGTGCACACCAAATCTCGCTATGATGTCTTATCCAATTATGATGGATTGGGGGGGGTTCTGCAAAGCCCGTGTGCAGAGGCTTCCTCGATACCCATCCCATTTATTCCGCACACGGAGAGATTTGCGAGTTTGATAATCTCCAGTGGCAGATGGAAATTTGGGGCTAACCCCTTGAAGCGGCACTGGCCCCGGCAGAAGCTGTGCTTTCCATTTTATTTTTTCCCACTCCACGTAAACGCCGTTTTGTTGCGTCCAGAATCGCGAAGCTGTGAGCGATATCGTAAGTCACGTTGACGCCGCGTCGCCCCGTCTTCAAAGCAGCTGCCAGGCAAACACGCGCCGTGTCCAGGCAGTTTTGTCAACAAAAACGCTCCAGTACATGTCAAGCTATGGCTGATTGAAGGCCCGTCAAGTTGTTACGGTCATCTGTGTTGTGTGACGATACTTTACTGTCCTGGTCACTGCGCACCGGTCGAACAGACGCCCAGGACCGGCCCAGATATAACTTGCGAGTGAAGCTAGCCTTGGGTGAAGTGATGTTGCAGTTATGCAAAAAATATAATCAATGACGTAAATAGTCAAATACATGAATGTGGTTGTGTGAGACAGAACATCAAATCGGATTCTAACCTGCGTGAACGGAGTTGAGGTGTTACCCCCTCAAATGTGTGGGGTTTTTCAACGTGCAAAACAATAATAATATTGTACTGATGTAGGTTTTCACGGCTCGATTCATGACTGTTGCTCTTCAAAGCCGTGCTTTTAGGATAGCCCTGTACAACTGGTCCTTCTTTCAGGATATCTGACGATGCTTCCAACGTGGGAGGCGAAACGTCGCGAGGGAGAGCGCTCGACACGGCTATCCCGAAAGAACAGCATTGGAGAACAAAAACGAGAGAACTCTCCAAATATCGAAATTCGGCGAGGCTCTCTTGGAGAAATAAATTAAATCATCAGCGACCAAACAATGTCACACATACATACAAATATATAAATCTTAAACCCTCACGAAAAAGGGCTCCTTCATTTTAAAGAACAAGAAGGGGGACAGTGCGCGCCAGCGTGACATTACGCCGCAAACGTTTCCAATGACATTTTGAAGAGTCGCCGTCTCGCCTTTGAGCCAAAAAAAAAAAAAATGTATGACAACAAAGCAAAAGGGGGCAAAAAAAAAAATGCCACGGGGACACACGACAACACGGCCGGCTCACACGCTCCGTTCTGTCGACTGCATTTCAATCCGCACATCAAGTTGACAGCACGCGTTGGAAAGTTCCACTCACATTTGTATCGGGTTCAAATGACCAAATTGTGCGGCTGGCTGGCTGGATGGCTGCCTGTGAAAGCCTCAACAGTGTTATCACTACAAGCAGAGTACCCGCCCCTCTAGAGAGAGAGAACATTGGCCTACTCTTCCACGCTGCAGAATCTAGCTGCGAAAAAATATCACGTCGAGAATTTGGTTCCACTACGGCGCCAAGGCTAGCTGCAAGTGACCATCTCTATAAATCAACGGGTCAATGGGAGGGGAGTTTTCATAGCGGTGTTTGGTGACGAACAGTTAGTTATGAGCTCGGTTCAAAAGCAATTTTAGCGGGATTCGATTCCGTCTCCGAAGGCCACGCCGGTGTATTTACCAGATTCATACTCGGCTGTCACACATCGGCCAACGGCGATAGACGCGGCACACACGCGATACCTCTAGCCGCTATGGACTACCGCGTACAATACGGTCGGCTGCGAGTTGGCAGCCCAACAATAGGGAGAGTGTCTGGCCGAGTAAATGTCTGCAAGAAATTAACGGTGCTGCTGATAAGGAAGCAGGCTGCTGGCTCTGAAACGCGTTACGCGTAACGCATGTAGGAGTCAGGGTGGTACGAATTCAATCGCCACGAGCGGCTCAAACAAATATGCGGTCCGAAACGTGCACCGGCTCCTGTAGATATGGACCCAATTAGGCTGCGTGTCCCTTGGCTGTCTGACACCAGCTCAGTTAATAAGAAAAATACTTTGGAATCACGGTGTAGGCAAGCTGTCATCGCTCTCTAAGGGGCGTCACTTGATCGACGGAGTAACACGAGCGGTAGTGAGGTTCACGGTGATGTCAGTAGGCCCACCATGATCACACAAACGGTCGTAATTTAAAAGGCCTCTCTCCTCATTTACGGGAGATTTGAACTTGTGCACACACAGCTATAGTCAGAGGTGTGTGTCAATAAGATAAAGGGCCCTGTGCAGTTCTCTATCGCTCCGGTTCTCTTTGCCGATTCATCATCATGATTGTCATCATCCACGATTAATCCACAGCTCCAACACAATCCACCGCACCGATACCGGTGAACAGAGTGCGACTACGCAGACCTCCTCCGCAATCAACACCTCGTTCGAGACACAAACATCACACCGCTGGCTGTGACATCCCTCTCGAAGACTCTGGTGAAACCGTCAACGCATCAGAGCATCAACAGGCAGCTGCGCACATCTCATTCGTACGCGGAACCCACACTTGGGACCGCAGAGTAAACCACCGTAGTCAGCACTCCTTCAACGGAGGCGCAAAGATAAACTCCACTGCTGGACGAAGCCTTCCCCAGGTCCATCACCATCTCTCACGGTTCTCCGATGCAACGCTTATGATATAAACGCCGACCTCTTTAACGCTGCACCAAACAAGTACATTTGAATTGCGGATCTGCGGCCGGTGCGGGGGTGGAATCCGCCCAAAACGAGCAGGTCGTCGCTTTGAGAGTATTGCTTTTCAGCCGGAAAAATGTCCCTCGGTTCCCCCCCGACCGCGCTCGAGTTACAATTACGCGGCCCTGCTTGACCTCCGTGGGTGTAACGTGGGTTCACCGCAGGCCCGGGCTCCACTCGAACTTGCAGCTCCGGGGCTCCTCCTAAACCCGGCGGTTCTCAAGAGGGGCCCACGTGGCGTGAGCCGACGAACTGGCGGACCAAACAAATGGGGTCGCGGCTGAGAATCGCACGCAGACGCTGGGAACCGACTTCGGCTTTTGATCGGCGCAAACAGACGGGCAGCGCTGGCGCCGGGAGCTGCTGAACCGGAGGGCGGCTCCAGCGGCGATTTCTACGGCAGCAGCAGCAATGCCCTTTGAAATAGGAACACTTTGAAATGGATAATTTAGCAAATGGATCGTCCACTTGGCTACACTGCAGGAGAGCACTGGAATGACTGATATGAGCTGTGATGCAGGGAAGAATTTATAAATCCATCCATCTGTTGTCAGAAATCGCTTAATTCATGTACAGGGTTTCGATGAGCCTGAGCCTATCCCGGCAGACACAGGGCGAAGGCTTTGTGACCCTCGGGTCTCTCCCTCTCTCCCCCTGTGCCGCCCTTTCTCTCCCTTTCTCTCCCTGTCTCTCTTATTGTCTTAGATTGTCGTTGTGTCCCCCTCGTGTCTGTCTCTGTGTCCCTGTGTCTCCCCCTGTCTCCCACCCTCCTTCCCTGTCTCCCTCCGTGTTTGTCTTTAAGGAAGTGACGGCCATCTTAGGGGACGCTGGCAGATTTTTTCCCGCTCTTAAGATTGCCAGTTTCACGACCTTTCAGTATATTCGAAGCAGCCTTAATCATTTAATTTTAGTTGCTTTGGTTTTCATTGGTTGTTTTTTCTGTCGTTGTTGACATGCCGTTCTCTCCGCGGCCCTTGTGCAGCGCTTTGTGATCCTCGGGTGAAAAGCGCTATACAAAATGCTATTATTATTATTATTATATAAATTGCTATTATTATTATACGCAGGATTGGACGCCAGTCCATCGCAGGGCACCGTGGGCAAGTTAGTCCGCAGGCCAATTAACCTATGCAGCAGAATGTCTTTGGACTGTGGTAGGAAACCGGAGTGCCCGGCGAAAACCCACGCGGACACGGGGAGAACACGCAAACTCTACACCAGAAAGACACCCAAGCCGGGATTCGAACCCGGGTACTTCTTGCCGTGAGGCGGCAGTGATCCTCACCACGCCACCGTGCGGCTCCTCCATTTATAAACGCAAACTCTTAATCCTGGCAGAACGGCACAACTACATTTAAAAGCATCACCTTAAATCGTGTATTATTTCTCAAGTGACTGCCGAAGTACCGAGCCTTAAAACCGACTCGATTTTCCGGGACAGCCACCTCAAGACGAGAAGCAGAACGTCCTGGGAAAACCGGGACAGGTGGCAACCCTAGAATGGCGCGTGCCCCCCCTTGGAACGAAACTGCAACGTCGCCCGTTGACTTTACAGGGCAAGTGGTATTGATGCACGGTCAGTGTGACTGCTTTCGCATCCAATAATGGATTTTAAATGGACCCCTTTTCATACATCGTTAACACGGATGTAGTTTTGTTCACGGCTCGATTCATTGATGGTTGCTCTTCCGAGCTGTTCTTTCGGGACAGCCGTGTCACTGAGCGCTCTCCATCTCTGCCTCTCTGCATCTCTGCATCGCGACGTTTCGTCTCCCACGCCTGAAGATGCTTCCAACGTGCGAGGCGAAACGTCGCGAGGGAGCGAGGGAGAGTGCTCAACATGGCTATCCCGAAACACCAGCGTTGAAGAGTAACAAACCATCATTAACACTGTCTAAAAAAGCACGTTCGATGTATGTCGCGACTGCTTTATGTTTTGTGCACCACGAAGCTTTCCAGGTACTGTATTGCACATTTTCACATCTTGCGAATATTGTCCCCCGAGATATTCAAACTGGTATTGGCGTTTGACAGCAGGTTTGTGAATCGTATTGATGTCGGTTGTCACGGCTCGATGAATGAGAATTGCTCTTCATAGCGGTTCTTTCGGGATAGCCGTGTCGAGTGTTCTATACCTCTCCTTCAGAACGTTTCGCTTGCGAGGTTGGAGGCATCAACAAAACAGCCATGGGGAGCAATTCTCAGGTTTGTTAATTATCGGTCATAAATAGCATTTGTGCAGTTTCCTTCACTGACTCGCACAGACCAGCGTGGTGAAGTATAGTCAAACAAGCTCTTCCACGACCAGCACAGCGTGGGGAGACCCCCATCCAGCCGTAGATCGGCAATGCCTGAAATATATCCGAATTGCAAAGAGACAACGGGGTGTGGTTGCCATGGCCTCTGCATTTACTGCGATATGAAGCAGACATGCTGCTGCTGTTGCATCGTTCAATCGCCCTGCTGACTAAATTGCCCCCCGGTGCCCTGTGATGGACTGGCCGTCCATGCTCGGCATAGTCCTGCCTTGCACCCTGTGTCTGCCGGGATAGGCGCCGCCTCACCGCAACCCTGTAGAGGATTAAGCGGTTTCTGACAATGAATGAATGAATGGAGCGGACTGAAGCTTGCCGAGTCCACCGGCTCCACGGAGACACCACGGAGGAGCCACAGGCGCGTCAATCTGACGACGACTCCATGCATAATGCAACGTAACGCATCTGAAATATGTATGCCGGGATTCGCGCGGTGCGTCCAACAAAAACTACCACACGTCTGACCCACATATTCCTAAAAAGCAGCCTGTCGAGCGAGCAAGCGAAGCAAGGAGAGAGAGAGAAAAAAGAAAATAATTATAGCTTTAAATAAATGCCGGGCTGGTGATACCATCCGCGAAGCGTGGAAGGGGGATTTTTCTTTTGTGCCGTCCGTGTAGGTCCTCAAATTGGGAGACGTCAGCGGCTACTGCTCGCGATTACCGACGCCGATTTGGTATTCGAGTACGGAGAGCCTCCAAGACAGCATTCTGCAGCGGGGGGAATTAACCGAGGGGAGGGATCAACGGCTTTCGGAAGACGACTGCAAGCAAGCGCAAGGACTTGATTAATTTCGGTGGCAGGAGGACTGGGCAGAGCGTTGAGCGCAAGGCAAAGTAGGCTCGCGTCCATCTGGTCTCCCAGCCCCCTCGTGTATAATTTAGATGGGGGGGGGGGGTTTGAGATTCGCGCTACCGTCGGAGTGGAGGCCACGTGTCTCTCGTAAAGAGCCCACGAATGCATTTGCAAATCGGCCGTCAAGGTGCCTGCGATGGTTTGCCCAAATGTTTGTCGAAAATAAATTACCCTCTATCTCTGAACGCACGCAGGAGGGAGCGACACGGAAAACCTCCCCCGCGCCTCTGTTTCAGCGTCACGAAGCCGGCAGTTTTTGACGGGGAATAATGCGGCAAAATAAGGAAATAAAATTCCAACGCCACGGATGTAACGAATGCCCTTGTCTTCAACCCAACACGTGCAGAATATTTCCTTTGCCTTGTCACGATGGAAAGCGCTTTTGGAAATGACGCGAGACTTCGCGGCAGTTGTTTCTGTTTTGTTGACGCGATCTCCGGTGACAGGTGGAATTAAGGGACTGAAAGACGGATCCCCGAACGCATTCTGAAGATGTAATTACGCGCACCGGCTTGGCTCCACGCCACGCCACACGTGATGTCTAGCAGGCAAACGGGCCACGGATGGACTGGCCAACCACACTTTCATGGGCTACTCATGTTACCGCTCTCGTTGAACATTGTTGTTAATAAACAAATGCTCTCGTGAACGCGTGCGGGAAATGCATCGGCTGCCTCGTCACGGACTGTGTAAAGAAATGGGAAACTGTCATATAACCATTACGCTTCGAAGCATCGAAAAGAAGAAGATAATGACGAATGGTTTGATTCACATCTCACGACGTGCGTGCAATTTAAATTGAAATATATTTAGTGAAAACAAACAAGATGTGCATTTCATCTTTAAAAAAAAAAAATCAACATCACAATGGGACCAGCAAACATCAGAGTGATTTTTTTTCCTTGCAAGTTGTTCGTAACCGCGTAGCTCGGGGGGCTTTTTGTAGATTCAAAATTATGTTGGGGATTACAAGCTTACGATCAAACACTTGACGTGAAAATATAAATGCGTTCTTCTTAGATCACTTGAAACGTTCGGCGAGCGGTAAGAACACAGAAATCAAACCTGCTTTTTATGTCTGTTCTTTCTGTGGTGCGTTGAATTAATTCTGTTGCCACAGGCATTTTTTGCACTTGCAAATTAAAGCATTAAGCGGGTCCACGGCAA
>JAZEWU010000025.1:3971569-4001489 GCA_036362915.1 Geotria australis | reverse complement strand
GTGCACGAGTCAACACCGCTGAACGTGAAGCTAGGTTCACACCCAGCGCACGTTCGTGACAACGCATCGAGGAGAACGTGACCGCCGAACCGTGACCACCGGTAACCACCCTGTCGTCTGACAATGCGTACAATATTGTCACAACTGTTAGAGTTATGTAGCTCTAACAGTTGTCCAACGAGGAGGGGTAAGCAAATTACAATATGTCAGTGCAGCGGGGGCAATTTAGTCAGCAGGCCAATTAACCTAGGCAGCATGTCTTTGAACTGTGGGAGGAAACCGGGGTGCCCGGAGTAGTCGGCAAAAACCCACACGGACACGCGGAGAACATGTAAACTCCACACAAAAAGGCCCCTGAGCCGGGATTCGAACCCGGGTCCTTCCTGCTGTGAGGCGGCAGCGCTACTCACCGCGCCACCATGCCGCCCTGGCCACTACTTTTAAAGCCACCAGACATGTTGTCAGCGGTGGCATTTTTTGTAACTTGCCCTTACTCCCTTGAAAGCGCTGGGATCTTAACTGCTCATAAATCCAAATGTCATCCGTCTAATTAATGCCAAGCAGCCGACTGTTAATTAAACACGGTGCACTTTTGGCACAATTAAAAATTACAGGGTGTCCGTAAAGGTATTATCCATTATTAAAGAATGATAATAAAGCATCAGTTGGAGCTGGGTGGATTTAACTGGCAAAATAACATGAAGGTTTGATTGAATGACTTTCATCAAAACCATCACGTGTCGGTCATGGAGTTGAGAGGGTCCCAAGTGTCCGCCAGCATCTTGGGACTGATTGTGATGATACTGGCATGGGTGGCAGGGTAGCGCAGTGGTAACATCTGCACCTCACAGAAGGTCTTGACCGAGGCAGTTCAATTCCCGCCTCGGGCGCCTTTCTGTGCGGAGTTTGTGTGTTCTCCCTCTGACCTGCGTGGGTTTCCTCCGGATGCTCCGGGTTCCTCCCGCAACTAAATTAAACACTCATTAATTAATTGGCCGATAACCTCATAATATTTAAAACGCAGTGTCTGGAAAATGTTGGCACCGGCTAACCACGCGGCTGCCTTCCCCCTCCCCACCTTCTCTGTGGTTTTCTCGCGCCTCTGAATCATTTTCTCTTCGAATGAATACCTTCGACATGCTGCCTAGGTTAATCGTTCTGACTAAATTTGTCCCCGGTACCGAGATGTTGTAACTTGCTTAACACACCCCCCACCCACTCCGCTGGACAACTGTTAAAAAGAGCTGCATATCTCAACGACTCCTTCCAGCTTAAATTAAAACTGAATGTCTACTGAATTCATTACAGATGTCGGTGTAGGAGAATTGCTCTCAATAGCTGATCTATCCCGCAAGAACAGCTATGGAGAGCAATTCTCGTAAATTAATTAAGTGCTGAAATTAGTCGTTGTAACATTAGCATAACAATTAGCATATCTAATCACATAACGCACGTGGCTAGGGGGTACGTAGATATCCGAAGGCAGCAGATTCCTTGCCTAATTAGCATACACAACGACACGCGAGACGAGTGAGTACAGGTGGGTGAGAGGGAGTCTCCAGTGTAAGCGACGCTGAGTAGCGCTGCCGCCTCACAGCAAGAAAGTTCCGGGTTCGATTCCCCACTCGGATGCCGCCTTTCTGTGTGAAAGACACCCGGCCAGGATATTGAACCGAAGACCTACGGTATTTGCAAGTTGAGCGAGCTACCCCGTGCACCTGGTAACGTCGCACTGGGGCAACCTCCCATCAGATGTCTTTACCGAGAGAACTGTCATCAGTGACGCACGGATACAACGAGCTCCTGATATGCTACAGAAACAAATACGGAAGGGAACATCCTACAGGTGGCGCGCGGTGAGTAGCGTTGCCGCTTCACAGCCAGAAGCTCCCAGGACAGATTCCTGGTTGGGTACTTCGGTTTCGTCCCACAGTTCAAAAACATGCTGCCTAGGTTAATTGTCCTGACGAAATCGCCACGTAAATGACGAATGGTCGTTGCCTGAAACGTAGCCTAGTTTGTACACATTTCGTTTTAAGGTCACCGTGTTTTTTCGTGTTGGTGCGCCACTGCCAACACAGTAGCAGCATCAGCCTCTCAACACAGTAATAATAATATTGAGTGGAGGTGGGCATGCAAGGTGCTCGAAGCCAGCCCAGGTATTCGTGTCGATGACGCACACCCCGTTCACCAGCCCTGCACGTGTGTCTGTGTGCGGTGATGTTGCAGATGGCACGTGGGGAGAGCAGCGGTTAGCGCGCTGTGCTACGAACTTCGCTACCCGAGTTCGATTCCTGCTCACAGCCAACACCAGTTACGTGCTTCTGAACCGGTCCTGGGCCTCCCCCAGATCGACTCTGGCTCAAATGAGCACTTAGGATTTCAGTTTAGTACGTAGGTACTCATTCGAGAGTACCTAGAGACTCAAATGAGTACCAAATTAGTTCCTAGGGATCCTTGCACAATTTGGTGCTGCGAGTTCGTTCTATTACCGTATGATTGTAGGTGTTGTGTGCGTTGGTTAGTTCGAGCGTTTTTCGTATCGCAGGAACCCCGCATCCAGACCTCGCAAGCTCACCGAGTAAATTCTACTAGAACAACAAACATCCATCGAACTAGCACGGTGTGTTAAACATCACCACTGGGGAAACAAAGGCGGCCGAACATGGTGTAAGCCACCCACCCCTTCGTGTTCCATTCTAACCTTTACAGGCGCTACTCGCCAACAGCACTTGACCCTACAAGTCAGTTAAAGTTACCCTTGTGTCTACCAGTCGCCCATCAGCTCGCCGTGCGCTTCGAGCCCGCGGCTTGCCACCGATCGCGTAGCTTACCTTGACGCGGATCGGAGAGGCCCACCCGGACACGGTGTGCGTGCGTCTGCGACGGCACCGGCTGCTCTCTCCTCCGTCCTCCATCGCCAACGATCACCAAGACGAAGACGACGACGGGCACGGTGCCAGGCACGGTGCAGGCCACGCGCGGCCCCCAACGGAGCCGCGTTTTAGATCCTCTTGAGAAACCGAAGCAGGAGCCGTGCGGCTCTGTGGGGTTTTCACCGAGGTCACGCTGCCGCCGTTTCAAAACGATCGTCGAAGTCCAGAGATGTTGTTTTCTGAGCGTGCGGCCGTCAGGCACTCCGCACCCGAGGGTGCAGTGCGAGTTTCACCGCGAGATGTAATTCAGACGCCGAGACGCTGGAGCGATGCATAACTGAATTGCAGAGAAACGCCACATCTGTAGGCGGCACCGCGCTTACAGAGAGAGAGCGAGAGAGAGCAACGTTTTTGGGAGCTGAGATCGCAGCCCGAAACAGACGTTTACAAAAAAAAAAATACCAGACGTCTCTCGGTTCCCACAGTATATTAAGAACATCAGAAAGGAAGCTTCAGCGCGTCAGCCGCTTTCCCTTTGAAGATGAGCGAATGCACTGGCGGAGCAATCGCGCTGCATGAAGGCCATAAGCACTGATCAAGGGACGAGAATGAAGCTCGATTGTCTTGGCAATTTCCGGTTCAAACGATTTAAGTTGTCGACTCGGAATAATATCCACTGGTCGCTCCCCGCCCCCCAATGCCGCACGCAGCAGTTGCACAGTTCCACCGAGCAAGCCGCCCAATGCGTAAATCATTCAATTCACTGCTTTATTATGTCTCTCTCGCTCGCTCGCTCTCCCTCCTCGGCTCTCATCGCAACACCCACATGGCAAGGGGATCAATGCTCAGCCACGTTACAGCATCAGGCGTGCAGCCAATGGCGAGCCGGCGGTGCTGCTCGCATACCAGTGGTTGGCACCTGGGTGATCTGTGTGGCTGGGCCCCCGAGGAAGAGACGAGGTGTCAGGAGGAGGGGGATGGGTGGCCAATGTGAGCCGGGATGCCCCCGCTGATCCATTCAGCTCATTAACGAGTAAGTAATCCATTTAAAATGAGCCACACGTGCACGCTCGCTCACTGGCGGGCGGTTGATTCGACCGCCTCCGCACGAAGATGTAACCAGGCGCACGGCACTCCTTCACTCACCACTTGCGGGGGCTGAAATGCTGGGATGAAATCCGTTGATTGCCGATCGCGGTTAATTGAAACCTTTGCCAGATACTTTTGTTCAACATCGAGGACTGCTGCTTTGCGTCTCAGAGGACCGACGGGACAGCGAGAGGGTGCAGCGACGAGACGGGCCGCTCACGTGGGATCGTGAAAGATGGCAGTGGCTTCAGCGAGTCTTCATCCAGCAGTGGATTGACCATGGCCGACGATGATGTTTTCTGATTTAGATCCAAATTTCTCAGTCGTCATTTTTTTTTTCAGAAAATCTTTAAGCGGTTTCTTTCCCCTTTGCTCGTAACAATCAAACAAACAAAAAATTCGAACCGTGGATTTTTTTTGGGGGGTTAAAAAAAATGCCTGTAATTTTGGGTAAAAAAAATGCGTGTCACGTCGACATTCCTTGGAACTGATTCAGAATATACTACACACAGTGACACGCTGCCAGCTGGGGAAGCTGTTTCTGTGCCTCGCGAATGTGTGAAATTCTCAGCCTACACACCACTATCGTCTTACAACACAACACACTCTCCGTGCCTTCAACAGCACGCGTGCACGATATACATAATGTATACATTTTACAGAGAGGAGGAGGGGTGAAATCTGAATTATTGATGATAAGAGCTGAGAATAAAATTACAATGCATGTGCCATGTCAAAGTTGCAATCCTTATTTATTTTTTTCTTGATCAAATGTCTTTATTCTGTTGGACAAAAAATATATATATCGAAAAGCGAAAGCCCAGGTCGCTCTGAATATCTGTGACTCAAAATGTACCAGAGGAAAATAAATAAATGCTAATGCTCACCCGCAAGCAACGTGCAGTTTTGCATAGTCAGACGGCAGACGTAATTGCTTGGCCATATCGGTGATAAGCGTTGTCTTACATGAGCTATGTTGGGCTATTTTTAGCGCAATGAGCAGGTGCTTTTCATTCGATTCCTAAGCGCGGCTGACTCCACACTCCTACTGCAAACAGACCGTAGATACAGCAAACGCACGTGCGAAATACGGCTTACCGGTCTGTACGCGAATACTGTCCGGAAGCAGCTTATACACACGCAGTTGGACATTAATTCTAAGAGAGAACGACTGAGAGGCGTGAGGAAACAGCAGAGGTGGGGGAGGCAGCCAGGCGGTTTACCGGCGACAATATTTTTCCACACACTGCAGCTTATATATTATGATATCACCGGACAATTAATTAATGCGTGTTTTTTTTAAGTTGTGGGAGGAAACCGGAAAATCCGCAGGAATCTCACGCAGAACAGAGGGAGAACACACAAACTCCACGCAGAAAGGCACACGAGGCTGTGAATCAAACCCAGTGTCCACCTTGCTTTGAGGCGGCAGCGTTACTCATCACATCACCGTGTCGCCCCACGTAAAGATCCGGTGTATATTAATTTCTCGGTCGTTAAAATCCCACCGCTGGACAAATGCCCAGTTCCCATCGCCATCCGCTTTTCACGTCCTCCTGCCACCCACTTCCAGTACTGTATGCTCCTCCAAATCTTCTAATCTTATCACGCCAATTCATTTTCTATCCACCTCTGTCTCCCCTTCGCTGCAAAGGTCTCAATTCCACCGTTAATGTTTCCCATCTCTCTTCTGATGTCCCCGCTAATACGTCTATGCCCCAGTGGATTGCGGTTGGTGTTTCATGTTGTGAATTGAATTTTTTTTCCGTGGGTTTCGTTCCCAAATCTTCACTTTATAATGCGGTCCCTCTTCATTGCACGCAACGTTAGTATTTCAGTTGTCGTTGGCGTACGCTTGCGTATTAATGTGCAAATAGCATTAAAACGTAGAAGTGTGTTACAAACACAAAGCGACAGGCACGGTCAAACACGCTGCTGTATTGAGAAGGATAGTGCTGGAATGGGTGAGCGCTATGCAAAAACTGGTTGTCACGGTTAGATAGATGTTTATTATTACAGCAGAAAATACCCAGTGAGCTTGCAAGCTCTGAATGCGGGATTCCTGCACTGACACGACAACCGCTCGAAAAGGCTGAGGAGCTCGTGGACAACAGAGCGCAGCACAATCCATTAATAACCCATCCATCCATCCATTGTCAGAAACCGCTTAATCCTGTACAGGGTCGCGGTGAGCCGGAGCCTATCCCGGCAGACACAGGGAACAAGGCAAAGTATGGGCAGAACAACACCCACGGCTTTGCAGGCCCCTCACCCAGCAGTGGATTCACACACAGGGCTGTCCGTGTGCTCGTACATTCAGAAGGAACACGCACAATGGAGCCCGTTTCGAAAAGAAACGGGCACTGGATAATAGCCCCGCGAGTGAATGGAGTTTGTCGGTAATGGCTGTTGGAACGTCACTCGCGCGATAGGGGGTTGCCACCTGTCCTGTTTGTTTCCAGGGGTCGACATCTTTTTTGAGGCACCTGGACAATATTTACGGTTTTTTTAAAGGTACGAGTCATTCAAAGTCTGGGGCTCTGCCGGTTACACCGGGTACAGTCCTCACTCTGTACTGGTGTCGATTTTCACGGCCCCACGTATGATGAGAATTGCTTTTCAACGCTGCTTTTGTGGGATAGCCGTGTCGAGCGTTCAGTGTCTCTCCTTCGCGACACGGCTATCCCGAAAGAACAGCTTTGCAAAGCAATTCTCAGTCCTCACTCGCTCTACATCATTCTGTTCACCCCATACACGATCACAGGGGCGGTATTGGGAAACATCACTCTGGAAACGACGCACCCGTGTCCGCTAGCACCTTCTAAAGCTGGGTGTTTAGCTGTCCTCCCCCATAACACCATCCAAATGCAGGAGCACGAAATCATAACAGGTTCCCTCTGGGATAAGACAAAGTCAAAGGTCCCCCGTGTAGCCTTAACAGGCTGTAGGGGCAAGTGCCGTTAGCAAACACCTATAAAGGTCCACACGGTGGGGTGACAGGCACCACGCCCGGCCGCCTTTGTCTCCCTAGTGACAATATTTACACACAGCACCAGGTACTCATTTGAGGCTGAGTCGACCTGGGGGAGGCCCAGGACCGGTTCATAAAATCGTCACTGGTGTTGGCCGTGAGCGGGATTCGAACTCGGGTCGCCATATTCGTAGCCCAGCGCGCTAACCACTGAGCCATTGCTCCCCTCTGGGATGTTCACCGTGAGAGCGGCATTCCCGTGCGTTCCCGACCAGTTCCTCCCCCGTGCCCACGACACACAGTCCCGGTGTTTTTGTGCCTTCCGAGGTGGCAACTCTAACCGCGAACGAGAAACCTTAAATCGGCCAGGCACCGTGGCGGCGTGAAGGAAACACCGCTGAATCGGGGCCCGCTGCCTCATCCCCGACACGACCGGAGAATGCGCTCCGACAGTCGGCGGCCTCTCTCACGCCGCGCCAGTTCCTGGCAGCTAATTCCGATTACAATTAAGACCCCGTCTGCGCGGATGATTGATCGCCTTGCCTGCCGCCCACGAGCCGAGCCTCCCCAATGGAGAGGCGCAACTTTGTCCGGAACGCGGCGCCACCAACACCAACCACCCCCGTTGCAGCGCTTTGTGACCCTCGGGTGAAAGGCGCTATATAAAACGCTATTATTATTATTATTGTTTCAAACGCCGAGCCGCCCCTCGTGAGCGCCTTGAGCCACAACAAATAACAACAGATGGGCGGAGGAGCGACGTCGCTCACAACAACGAGTGCTGGCACGGTGGAGAGCACCGGTTGGGTGCCTCTGCCAGTCACATCGGTCAGTCACCTGGTGGCACCTGGGCCAGTCCCGTGACCTTCCTGTCACTTGGTGGCGAACGGCGGCTGATTGTTGTCGCGCGCAAGGGCTGGTTGTTTATAAGCGTGCTCATGGTCGCACTCATTACTTCGAAGGTTCGGTGAGAAGCGCTTTTTCCATAGTTGTTTACGATTTCGAACGAAAATAAAATACCAGTGAGCTTGCAAGCTCTGGATGCGGGATTTCTGTGATACAACAGACGTTCCAACTAACCGACTCAAGAAGCATAAAACCATAGTGGTAACACAACTAATTGACAGAATTTAATTCTGTTAAGAGAAACATTTGCATTTTGTGGAGCCTGTTGCTTGTGAACTGATACAGATTTTCACGGCTCGATATATGAGAGATTTTGATAATGCCTCACGATGCAACATGGGAGCCGAGGGAAGGAACGCTCGACACGACTATACCGAAAGAGCAGCTGTTAAGAAAACATTCTCAATGTGACTGTATTCTCTGCAGGATTAGCTACTGCTATCCGTGCGGTTACGGAGAGGATTTTAAGATTAATTTACCCAGTGCAGGGAGACCTCTTGTGGGTGACTCTATTGATAAACTGAGGTAGTGTGATGGATGTGCTGTGCCTTCTTGGCTATGGAAACCTATTATCCGTGGAAACACACGGTTAATATATAAAACGCTATTATTATTAATAATAGGAAGAATCGATGTGTGGTCAGTGGGAGTTTCAGCCGAATAATTGGGGCAGCGTTGTAGGGCCTTGAGCTACTGTACAGGACTTCACTTTTATAACCAAGATGCGATCATACAAATTTAAACGTACTGTTTTCTGTTGAACAAATATAACATTAAGACGTGGCTTCAAGGCATGTACGAGGCTCGGCTCGTGCCGGTTTTCCTGATATCACCTTTCACACAATTTTGATTGTCCATAGAACATAACTTCATGGATGTATGTACAATACAGTGCTGTATGTTCATGTAGTAAGTATATGTAATAATAATAATAGCACTTATATAGCGCCTTTCACCCGAGGGTCACAAAGCGCTGCACAAGGCTGTGGAGAGAACGACATGTCAAAAACGACAGAGAACGGAAAATCAGAACGGCATATCGGAAATCAGTATGTAATGGAATCATACGCATGTCAACTGTATATGCATTTAGTGTGTATGTATGTTCCGTCCATATGTATGCAATTCGTTAGTGCTAAACAGCACTTGACACTTACATCCACTCACGGCTATACGGGGTTTTTTTTTGTCTTTGTCCTTGGATGCAATTGAAATAATACACCCGGTATCTCGGCATTAAACAGCGACAAAGTCCCGCTGTCCAAACAAGCAGTGAACGGCGCTCATGTCTACTAGTAGCTGTCCATTCCACATTTCTATGCTAGGGACCGGTCTACTCTGCACAGACGAACTATATATCAAGCAACTGCCTTGACAGTGGGTGAATGGGAACGTAAGAACCCGCACACCGCGGTTCATCATTGTCTCATTAGCGCTGCCTCAGCCTTTCACGGAAGATATTTTCTATTGTAAGACAGGACTAAAAGATAAATGTGGCGTTGTTTTAATATAAACTCGAGACACAGCAGTTTCTCAATACTCCGTGTGAAATAGCCGTCATCAATACACGTTAGGCATGTAACAATTAATCACTTAACCTTACCACGATTCGGTTAATTGTCACCGTGTAGGGTCGCGATTCGGGGTTTTTGTCACGATAACTTTACTATATCGTTTGTACTGATGTCGGTTTTCACGGCTCGATTGACGGTGGTTGCTCTTCAGAGCTGTTCTTTCGGAATAGCCGTGTGGAGCGCTCGGCCTCTCTCCCTCGCGACGTTTCGCCTGATGATGCTTCCAACGTGGGAGACGAAGCGTCGCGAGGGAGAGATGCAGATCGCTCGACACGGCTATCCCGAAAGAACGGCTCTGAAGAGCAACCATCATCTCGTTTGTATCGTTTTCCATTTTAATTCCATCTCGTTGGTGGAATTGTATTCGCCGTATGCATGATTAGAATGTCATTCGCACGTATTGCGATTTTAATTGATGAGCCATCAAGTACACGCCTAATAGCAGCCAAGATGTATAGCATCTCATCCGTTCATCACTCATCAGCCCAAAACAATTGCAGCTGTTGCAAGCGTTGCACGCGTGCACAATTAATGAAGTGCACACGTTGAAAGAAAACACAGTGATTACAACAGACACACGCACAGTCTTATAGAGTATATGGATCAATAACTAAATAAAATAAAATATAACTGTTGCAAATTGTTAACCTGTGCACGCTTAATGAAGTATACGCGTTTACAGAAAACACTGTGATTCCAGCAAAGACACACACAACACACACTTGTTTCATGGAGTCTCTTGGATCAATCAGTAAACAAAGACAAAAGCAATGGGGAGCGGAAAACTGTTGTTCATACGGAATACGTGTACATGCTCAGAGTAAGATTTTTGCGATTAAGATAATAATAATAATAAGATAATAATAATACTTTATTTATATAGCACCTATCATGCAAACAGCTCAAGGTGCTTTTCAGTCGACATAAATCAACATGGTAGAAACAGAATAAAGCAATGACACAAAATACAATCGTAATAGGTCAAAAATAACTTAACTAAAGGCTAAAGCATAAAAGTGAATTGTATGTTTATTCCACGGGGAGGGATGGGAGACAATCCTCTGAGACATCCTGCGAGACATTCTTGCCGACTCACTCAGAATGCCACCGGATGTCTACGGGGGTTTACCAGAGCGCTAACACTCGGGGTTGTGTCACTCACTGGTCGTGTCCTTCTCTCGGGTCCCGTTTCTCTCCCCCTCGCTTCGTGCCTCATTGTAAATCGCCCGTGGATGTGAAGATGCCATCCATGCCTATGGCAATTCCACCCAGGGAAGAAAGTTACTTTCATCTCTTACTGCCACTGTCGAATCAACGCAACCACCCCCTCCTTCCCACCTGTATCGCCCTGAATGCCGCGGCCACTTTCTTAGCCGTAGGCCGTACCGGACCGGCTTACTTTCACCTCCGACTCCACCACACACCTAGGCAGCACGTCCAAAGACAGGCTGCCGAGGTCAAGACATGCAGCCTAAGGTTACTTGTCCAAATACACGCAGCCCACGCCCGCGTGGGTTTTCGCATGGGTTGTCCTTAAACGAGGGCATGTCAGCAAATCACTTCTAGAGCTTACCACAGCTTTTTTCTCTCGGTAGCGAGCATTTGGGACAACCGGTGAAAGAGCAGGCCGAAACACGTACTCGAGACAGATTCCCTTGGTCTCCCGTTAGTGGATGCCCTTCCAGCAGCAGTGGACGCGAGCAAGCAATTGAAGGGCTGCACCTTTAACCCTTCTTTGAAACGACGTTAATACGCGTTTTGTTCGCCGCTTAACGATCTTAATCTTGTTTGCGTGTGGCACACAGGCCACTCTGTGGAGTCGCCAGTCGCCTTTTAGCCAGACGCTTGCCCACGTCACCAGACTCCCGGACAAATTACGAATTCATCTCGCTCTGCCAGCGCCCGCCGTGTTACATTCCCCGCAGCAGATTAACCGCGCAGCACATTTGAATACGTTCAACGTATTGGGGTGTGTGGAGGCGGGGCTGCCTTACAAAAACAACAGCCCTCCTCAAGGTTTGTGTGTGTGTTTCTGTGTTGGCAGGAAGCCAAAGCGCTTCACCATCTCACGCCTGTCTTGCTTGTGCAGCTTTCAAAAGTGTGTCATCTGGTACCAGCGGTGCCAAGATCGACCTTCTTGCTGTGAGGAGGCAGCACTACTCACCTCGCCAAATGTTCTTACATTTTTTAAGCCTGCTATGCGCTGCTGTGGAGATTAATGGGTCATGAATAGGAACCATATTTATGGTTGATGACATATTTCAAAGGCCACAAAACAGTTTGTAAGTAAATACAAACAGTCGTTGTAATTCTGTCATGTTCGTGGGGACATCTGTGTTGTATGGAGACAAACACACTGCCTAACAATACCGGAACGGGCAAAAAAGTGTTCCGTGTGTAAATGTGAAACGCCTTTGGCAGCAATTGTAAAGTACGTAAGTGTGCAGACGCAAAGGTCCTCTTATTCAAAATCTCATTTGCTGGCCGTTAGGATTTGACACAATAATAACAGGTCAAAGTCAAGGCAGGCTTCAAAGACAAATATCCCCTGTATAGCCTTAACAGACTGTAGGGGCAAGTGCTGTTCACGAGTAGCACAGTAGGGAGCACGGGTGGTACATTTGCCAGTCATTTTCGAGCGTTAGTTGCGTCGCAGAAATCCCACATTCACAGCGTGCAAGCTCACGGGCTATTTTATGCTGTACTATTAAAACATCTATATATTTCAGTCAGGCAACCCATGGCACCTGGGTCTGTCTCGTGACCTCCTGCTAGCGGACCTGATACATTTCACGTGATAGTCTCAAGGTACACCTGGCCTGGCACGAACGCCGTGGTGACACGACCGCCACTTAGTGGCGATTGGCAGTTTTTATTGTTGTGGGTATCCAGATTTATACGTTCATTGACAAGCTTGTTGCTTCGTCTTACCTACGAGAACATCGTATCCTGTTGTAATATAACTCTGTGATATTTACATTTTTCAACACAGTCTTGTCGACAAGAACACGGGCGTAATCGGTTTTCAACGGCACCACTGTCATGCTTTTGCTGTTACACACGCGCTCCTACGCTTTACGTAACCCCGGCACCGCGTTCAAACAACCGTTTGGCCAAACACAGGGAACACAATAAGGTGGGCAGATGAAGGACTCACGTTTGTGATCCGAGACGCGACTTACGTAAACTGTTAGTGACGCCCGAGAACATGCGGCAAGGCGGTCCCCCGCATACCCGCATCCCCGTTCCCACGCTACTCCCTGCCCGAGCGAAGGCCTCCCCTGCCAAACTGTGCCACTCGACAATGCGCGGTTTGAGCCAGCGGCTTCACACAGGCGCGGTATTGGGCGTGGGTGTGGTGTGGTGCCAGGTATGAAAAGACAAAGCTTTCCCCACGCCCTTCACCAACCCCCCCGTATAGGACTGCTGGGAGAAGCGATGTTAGCGAGCACCTATTAAGGGACGCACGGTGCACAAGGTGGTGGTGTCAGCACTACGCCTTGCCAGCGTTTGTCTTCTCAGTGCCAACGTTACGCTGTGCCAAGTGTTTACACATTTAAGGCTCGGCCTAAGAGAGGCACAGGACTGGTTCAGATATTAGTCACTAGGTTTTAGCTGTGGAGGAATCGAATTCTGGGCGGCACGGTGGCGTAGTGGGTAGCGTGCTAACCACTACGCTGCCGATACCCAGGTAACCTACACATATGAGAATTGCTGTCCACAGTTGTTCTTTTGGAATAGTGTCGAGTGCTCCTGCCCGATGATGCCTCCAACGTGGGAGGCGAAATGTCGCGAAGGGGAGAGCGTGAACACTTGACACGGTTATCCCGAAAGAACAGCTATGGAGAACAATTCTCGTACATCGAGCCGTGACAACCTACATCATTACAAACACACACACACATCTCCATCCAAAGCCGTAATGTGGTTGGCATGGGAACCTGGTGTAAGGAATGAAATTGGGCCACCTGTCCAGTTTCTCCTTTCCTCCCAGCCCGGTGCCTCGGCCCTGCGGCCCGTAGGTTCCTGGTGCAGTTGTACCGTCTGCACACTCGATAGCTACGCCCCTGTAGAAACGCTCAGACCCATAGATGTTATATATAGACCCGTGCACTCATATTGAGACCAACATATTCGCATGGAGCCACATACTCGCGTAAAGACCCAGTGGCGGTGCGTGGTTGGCTTGCATCCTGTTGCTAGGGTTTCCACCTGGCTGGGGTCTGACCCAGACAGTCTTGGAATTGGTACCTGTGCTTGGGTGGCAGGAATCGATGCGTACCGAGATCTGGTACCGTTATTGTGTTTAATTCTATTATAAAGCCGCGCCATGCACGGTGCTCAGAGACCTCGGCAGAGTGAGAAATCTATCGAGATTCTATCCACAGTGGAAGAGATCGCAACCCCGACCTTCGTGCGAGGACTGTCATGGGCATGACCCTGCTCCATTTCGTCATCTCGCGCGGGACCCTTGTGTCGCGAGGAGCCCCTCGTGCAGTTGTACCGCCTGCACCCTCGATAGCTTTCCCCATAAAACGCCTTCGTTCACTCGGTGCCTTTCACAGCGTGCGAGGGGGCATGCCGGATGAAAGGCGCTCTTCAAAACGCTATTAGTATTATTATTTTCCTGTTGTTTTTGTGTCCTAAGTCATCGCTGTCCCTTGACTCTCGGTTTTCTGTCTCCCCGTTGTTGATATGCCGTTCTCTCCACAGCTCGGATTATAAAAAAAAAAGACCCAAAAAAAATGTGTTGCTGATTTTCCGTTCTCTGTCGTTGTTGACATGTCGTTCTCTCCGCAGCCTTGTGCAGCGCTTTGTGACCCTCGGGTGACAGGCGCTCTATAAATGCTATTATTATTATTATTAAAAGACCACCACTTGTGGGGCCGTTGTTGCTGAGCGGTGCACTGGCTCTACTGGCTCTACTGGCCGAGCTGAAAGACAACGATGTCCAGAAGCTGACCATCGTGCTTCGAAGAATCGCAAAGAAGAAGAAGCAGCGATTGCGGGCCGGGAGTGGAGGGGAGTTGTGTATTCCGGAGCCCTGCACAGCTCCGGGCCCCGATCCCGACCCTCTTCAAGCTCAATCGCGAGACTGATGAATAAGCAATCACTGTCATTATTAAATAAGTAAATAATGCCCGCGCTTCTGCTGTCTGCGACTCCTGTGCCAGAGGCGCAGTAATTGGGGTGCGAGCTGGAAAATCATCCACACAATGGAGCTCGCGACAACAACAGGCGTTCGCTACTAAGTGGCGGTGACGTCGCCACAGTGCTCGTGCCAGGCCAGGTGCACATTGGGGCCGCGTGATTGGACCTCGCACGCAAAACACGTGCGATGTCACGTCTGACAATGTATACGAGGCTGGAAGCTTCTCTGCAGTGTCGCGCGCGTTGTTTGCCAATTCGTATTAAAACAATACATCAAGAATTGAGAATTGCTCTCCGTAGCTGTTCTTTCGGGATAACCGTGTCCAGTGTTCCTTCTTCCCCCTTTCGTCTCCCACGTTGGAGGCATCATCAACGCCTGATGATGCCTCAACGCGGCAGGTAAACCGCTCGACACGGATATCCCGAAAGAACAGCTCTGAAGAGCAACCATCGTGAATCGAGCCGTGAAAACCTTCATCAATACACGTAAAGAACTGCCAAGAAATTAAAGCCAGCATCATCGAGACACCAACCACATCCACCCAGCTTTTGCACGGCTCGGCACACTGATGCTAACACACACCTGGCCATTGTGGAAATGCAGTGCAGTCGTATGCGTCGAAAGAACGGTTGGGATGTGAGGCTGTTCGAATATAAAAATAGGTCACGGTAAATGCTGCTGCTGTTGCTGCTCAGTGCGTAATGCAAGTGGTCGCGAAGATTGTCCGAGTGCCACATATTGCCTCGTGGCAGTTTGGTCCAGATAGGTCTGTGGGACACCTCACCACTGACCCAACACACAGCTGCGAGTGAGCAAGCGGTGGCATTCTCCATCACGCCCTCATCCTCCTTTCTAAACGAACGCTCGAGACACCGGGCTGCCGGTCTTCTGTCTTCTCAACAAAGAAAGAGCCCGAAGCCAAATACAGAATCACTTCCCATCTGAGTCTAGTGTTAAAGAAAAGCAACGTTATTAATCTCACATATGACTAATGTTGCTTGCCGTCCAGTAAATGCTATTTTTCAAAATAATTGGTGTCATTCAAGCATATGTAATTATACGCACAATAGAGGGCTGGCTTATATGTGGAAAAAAAAAACCACATTTGTAAAATATTCATACTACAGCAATTTAACAAAAATTACAGCAATTATGAAAATTGACAACGCCGCGAATATTGATTCGTTATTTCCATCGATACGGCACACCTGCACAGACACACAAAGCTGGACAATGTTCTCTGCTGTGAGCAATTAAAACCACGTTAGGCTTTCGGGGCCACGCAGCGCTGCGGTCTCACCTTGACACGGAGTGAAGCCTCTAAGCAGGAGCGCAGGTAAACTACAAATTTATTACAACGCCACTAATCAAATTTCCACCCAGAAGCAAGCGGGCAGCAACGACTGAAGTCTCCAGGCGGTGCCCAGCACTGACTCCGGTATCTCTCGACCCGAGCCGACGCCGCAGCCTTCCTCGAATGCTCCTGATAATCTTGTGAAGTAGCGTAGGCAGGAATTAAATATTTTTTAATTTTTTTCTTCCACAGGCCAAATGCCCTCCCTGTCCGTGCGGATCACACGTGCATGGCCGGGCTCAGTGGGTGAGCTCCGAGTTCTCCGGAGCTCGGGGGAGCTTGGAAGAGCGGGAGGGGGGTGGAAGGAAGAAATGCCGGGGTGAGTGGAGACCAATTAAACTAATGGAGGGAGCAGGTGGCGCTATCGGGGGAAGAGTGCGCGGGAGTGAGGCCAGACAGGCACGCACCCAAGGGGACGTCTGAACAGATAAGAAAAATTAGCCGAACGTGAATATATATATATCTCTCTGTCTTCGTGTGCTAACACGGCGCGATGCCGCGGATTGAGCATCGTTTCAATCGGATGTAGAAACGAACTGCAGTTGCGTCTGCGTGAGCCGCGTGTTGTACGCTGTGATAACGGGGTTTGTGTTATCGCGGAATGGCTTTTAAAGTCCGTGTAGTGTGCCGCAATACAGCTTGACCCAGGTCATGGTGTCACGTACGACATGATCATGATTTGGGGGCGGGGGAGGAATAAATAGCAGAGCGATCTGTCAAAGGTCTAATGTCCTCCGACAGAAGCATCTGGAGTAGGAGATCGTCCCAAAGAGCAGTTTAAACAAGCTGCCGTCAGATGCTGACGGGTGGTGTCTGAACCGGGTCCTGCCGCGACCATCTACAGCAACCCGCACTGACCAGCGTGGTGAAAGTATGGTCAAACTACCCTCTTGGCTGACACGGTGTTGGCAGGCCTTCATCCAGCAGTGGATTGACAAAGGGCTGTATAAAGATAATGAATGCAAACTACATGTAAAAGTCGACACGGCTATCCCGAAAGAACAGCTTTGAAGAGCAACTAACATTGCCATCTTTAAAGTGTATACATCCAACACCTGACAGAGCGGATCAATGTATTGCTATAAGTTTTCACGGCACGATGTATGAGAATTGCTCTCAAGGCTGGTTTTTTTCGGCATAGCCGTCTTGAGCGTTCCTCCTCTCTCCTACGCGACGTTTCGCGTTCCCACGTTTGAGGCACAATCAACGCGGGAGGCGAAACGTCGCTTAGGACAGAGGAGGAGCGCTCGACACGGCTATCCCGAAATAATGGCTGTTGAGAGACATTCTCAGAGACAATCAGATCAAGTTGTCACCTGGGTAAATATGCCAAGGGGACTTTGTGGCCGCGCAGCCCTGTCAATCAACTGCTGGATGAGGGCCTCCCCACGCCACGCAGAGAGGGACTGGAGACCGATCGCTGGGACTGGGTGTAGCGATGCCGCTTTCCATCTCCTCTGGGACCGATAGGTGTCGTGCAAAGACAAAGATCCCCCGTACAGCCTTAACAGACTGTATGGTCAAGTGCTGTCAGCCAGTAGTACCTATGAAGTCCGGCACGGCACACGAGGGGGGTTGATGGTCAACACCACGCCCGGCCGCCTCTGGCTCCCTCGTGGCGATGCTTACACACCTCATCAGGTACACATTTGGAGGCGAGTCGACCTAGGGGAGGCGCAGGACCGGTTCAGAAAATCGTCACTGGCGTTGGCCCTGAGCGGGAGTCGAACCGCGACAGGAGAGTTTCCCACAAGGTGTCGCACTAAACCCACCTGGCGCGTCACCGCTGCGGCACCAGGCTCAAGTGTCAAACAAACTCGCCCAACCACTAACGGTTCGGGAGATAGTTATCATCAACGGCAAAAAAGGTCAAATAGTCTAAACAGCTTGACCCGACCCATTAATGCAGTGGTATTTGCATTGCCTGAGAACGCCTGCCTTTTGGCAACAATTGGCTAACACAGACTGGGCTACTAAAAAGGCTGTCTTGTGTTTGGCAAATAAGTTTGAAGGACAATGCATTATCACAGCATTCATTTGCATGTTTTTTTCCACGAGCATGTGTGGCTGCTTGCAAACTGGAACCTTTACAAAAAGGTGTCCATTTAGTGTTTAAAGATCGTAACACTTTCTTATTGCCGGAAAGGGTTAAACCTCGTATATTCTACATTATTTGTACAACAGCAAAAAAAGGTCCAATAGTCATCACTGAGATAGTGATCTTGACCGCATCTGTGCTGACCGCTGGATGGCGATGATGCTATCAAGATGCCCGATTATGCCTCCAACGTGGGAGCTGAAACTTCGCAAAGGAGAGAGCAGGAACGCTCAACACGGCTATCCCGAAAGAATAGCTATGGGGAGCAATTCTCAAAAAAGGTATCCTTAAATCCATCTGCCGAATGGTTTTCCAGATCAATATGATCCAGCAGCACTTCTTTGGGCAAGCAGTCTCTGGACCGACAGCAACCTTCTGGGTCTCGTCATCAAGGTAAGGCTTGTTAAACAAATGCTGCTTGATCACCACACGTTACAGTCTAAGCAGGAGCACTTCATCTAAAAAACTAAGGGGCCCTGTTCAATGCGAAAGGCCGTATGTTGTTTAAACTCATTGATCATCGGCGTGGATCATGATGCACGCAGAAAACCAGAGCACTGCGTTTTTGTTTCCACATGCAATGTTTTAAAATATGTCCATCGGCCTATTGTTCTTTAAAAGGTCTAATTTAAAATACGTTTTCTGGGCCCCTTAATCGGGCCATTATGCTTGTGCCCCAAAGAAAAACTGACTGCACGATTGAATGAAGAAATGAATGAAAGATAAATTAGAGGCAACTGAAATTCCAAACCTTCTTATGTCAAGGCTATTGTGTCTGCTACGGTTGAGTCAGAATCTCATTGCAATCTGATTTGAATGTGAAAGGATTACACCGCGCGAATGTTTTATCAACGCGACACACATTTTCTTGACGAGCGGCGGTCAGAACGTCCGTGGATTTACGCAACACGACAGCCAATCTGTCCGCCTGTGTTTTCGTCGGGCACTCCAGTTTCCTCCCACAGTCCAAAGACATGCTGCTGCATATGTTAATTGGCCTGCTGAATAAATCGCCCCTGGTGTCATGTGATGGACTGGCGTCGCATCCTGGGTGTTGCCGTTCACTGCGCCCTGTGTCTGCGGGATAGGCTCCGGCTCACCGTGACCCTGTAACAGGAGTAAGCGGTTTCTGACAATAAATATATGAACGACAGCGGCTAAACATCTCGCGTTAATCCCAAACCACCACCTGCAGTTGACGATGACAATGATACCAGCGAGGAATTCCACCGTGACTCGCACTGCGCGAAGATTAATTGTGGCACTTAGTTACATTAACGATCACCGATCTGTTATCAGGCACTCAGAGTTGCCGATGGTGGGCTGGGGGGCAACAGAGGCTTGCAACGGTCTCAGTTTCATTTTGGGACAAATTACATAAGCCAGGACCCCTGCCGAGGAGCTTATAATGAAAACGCTCTCATTATTGCATCCAAATTAATATATTGCCGCACGTGCAGAATGCAGAACACATTTGTTTACTTTAACAACTTCAAATCTATTATCAGGGTATTGACGGTTGCTAATGAGGTCGATGCAAAACGAAGCGTCGTATCGGTTCCCGCGCAGCGTCTTGAGATGCGACCGCATTGCCACGCTGTACGAATCCGATTTGTATTGTACAGGGTGGTCCAGATGTCTTAGGACCCCCTTTTAATTGACCCATAACATCCTTTTCCTTTGCTCGAAATAATCCTTATTTATATCATATGAATACATTTTACGTGTCATTTTAATATTGGTTTCATTACAATACAGCACCATCCACTGATACACACAAACATTTAGCCTTAGATAATTAAATTATGGTCACAAGACATCTGCAGCACTGTCTATCAACGTCTGCGACCGACAAACATTAATATGGCGTCATTAACAATGCAGTTGGTCCAGTTTGTGAACGCCTCCGCACAATTGGTTGGTTTTTTTCTTTCGTTGTTGACATTCCGTTCTCTTCGCGGCCCTTGTGCAGCGCTTTGTGACCCTCGGGTGAAAGGCGCAATATAAAATGCTATTATAAATGCTATTATTATTATCACCGCAACGTTTTTATGGCTTTTTTTAAATGAACGAAAACGCTAATAACCATCGGGCCGGGAACAGATATCCAGTGGAGACTTGGCAATGTTTGGGGGTGGGTGTTTAATTTCGCTTGGCTACCAACGGCGTCGCCGCAGCTATAAATACACGAGAGAGAGTCGCTTCCCCGGGGTGACACCGCCTGATTGGAGCGCCGCACCTTCACGGCCACAGCAGGAGACGCGGTGGCCTTGGCCGGATTAAACGTTAGCATTTACTGTCACCCCACGCCGTGTTCCGTTAATGCGTGTTGAGTAGAAGTGCTGGGTGATGGGGGGGGGACAAACAACCCACGCACGCCGATGGCATCCTGCAACCAGGCGCGGCGCGGCAGCGGTTGTTGCGGGTGTTGCGACACCCGCACTTTCACAGAAACATGATTCCATCCCCCCCCCACACACTTTTTACTGAGGTAGTCTCATATCATATGTTGCGATACCCGCACTTTCCCAGAAACATGATGTCATCCCGGTATTTATAATTTTGCGACCGTCTTGAAGCCACGCGTGTAAAATGTTAACCCAGACCGACCTTTGACTTGTCCGTTAGAAGTTCCGAAGTTGTAAAAATGTTTTCTCCTGACGCCACAAAAATTTCTCTGAAAGCACATTTTATCATTGGTATTGCCTGCGAATTCTACCAAACACTTCGTGGCCGAGCTGAAAGACAACGATGTCCAGAGGCTGACCATCGTGCTTCGACGAATTATCGCAAAGATAGAAAGATCATCGGCAGGTATCGTCGTCCGTGTCAGCGCTTCAACAAAAAAATTACAAATTATGACTCGATTGGAGATGCAAATGGTCAAATTAAGTCGTGTCGCAAAGGGGTAATAGCCTGTACCTGCAAATAATATAGTATGTAATAATTTCACAATCGTCATTATCATATTCCATGGATCGGTCCACTGTTAGAGATCAGCCTCCCACGTCATCGCCATCTCCCGTGATCATATGATGTGGTAATCCACGAACCTACCCATTATATTATTTCATCATGGTGACATAATCAGAAGGCCGAGGATGCCTCTAACGCGGGAGGCGAAACGTCGCGAAGGACAGAGCAGAAACTCTCGACACAGCTGTCCCAACAGAACAGCTATGGAGAGCAATTCTCGTTCATCGAGCTATGAAAACCTACATCATGACTAATTTCAGCCCTCCATTTCCTCGGTGGACATCCTTTGAGCTATCACTCCATCATTATTCTGACCATTGGCCATCAAGCCTGTTAAAAAGTGTCCTGCCCAATTAACTTTCTCAACATTTTAACTATGCCTTTAATCTGCACATATTCTCGAATCCAGGTGTCCCTCTTTGCGTCTCTCAATCTAATTCCAAGCATAGAATATCTCTGTGCCTGTTGGCACATTAATCAGTTTCTGTCCTAATTCCAATGACGCGTACAATTATTCAATTACTGCGGGAGATTTCTGATGTCGCTTGAAATGAGTTTGTTTAATGGTTCATTGTGAGTGCATTTGTACGAGAGAGAAAAAAATCCCACATCAATGCCATGCATATACAGTCTATTAAATGTGTCTTTGTGCGATACGGCGCAATGAAGGTCACTGCTGTGACGCTTAATGCCACCACTGCAAGCACTCAGTAGCTCCACATTATCTCCCCCTCCCAATCTCCGCCGCTCACTCCGACCTCGATTCCAAACCGGTGGGGAATGAGACAAAACATTTTCAGGTGAACTTTCTTAAACAAATCGGGAGCCTTGTCTCTTTGTGTCGCGGCCACGAAGTGGGGCGGACCCAGATTCTTTCCGCAGCTTGATGTCACTTATATCTGCTCTCTCTCTCTCTCTGTCACTCCGCCGCGGGGCATTTAATTTGCCTATTAGGATCCACTGTGCCGCTGCTAATAGCCAGTCGAGGAACCGGGATAGTGTCGTAATTACGACATTACTCAACGTTATTGAAAAAAAAACAGACTCGAGAGATTATGCAAAACAAGCTATTTGATTTGAAATGCAACGCGTGTGTGATGGTTAGTTTGTAAACAAGTGTAAATACTTGTTTGCATGTAGATGCGCAACTATGCAGTCATTCATTATCAGTTCCCGCTTAATCATGTTGTAAAGGGTCGCGGTTAGCCGGAGTCTATCCTTGCAGACAGAGGGTCCAAGGTAGGGTTGTACCCAGGATTGGACGCCAGTTTATCGCAGGGTACCGCGGGCGATTTAGTGAGCAGGCCAATTAACCTAGACAGCATGTCTTTGGACTGTGGGACGAAACTGAGTGATTGTACATATATTAAGGTTGTAACGTTCTGAAATTAGTAATCAACCAAATATAGTATAAACCAGTCTAAATGTCAATTGGATGTTGTTTGTGAGCACCTATTAAGGCTGGAACCGCCAGAGCCCCGGCTATACATATGTTCTCCCAGCACTAAGATACGCATTTATGACTGAAGGAACCTCGGGGAAGCCCTGGACTGGTTCTGATATTCACTGCCATTTACAATCGTAAATGCAGCCAAAACTCACAACTTGCGTTAAAAGTGCAGCGCGTCCAAACAACGACACCACCGCAGTCCAACTGAGTCATCGGCCACTGAGAGTCACGCGTTACTTCTCCATACGGAGGAGCACAAAAGAAAACACAACACAAGCTTGGTCCGGTGCCGGTGGAGAGAACCGAGCTTGAGTGAAATTGAAAAAGTCTGTTCGTGTAAGACAACCATCTGTCTGCATTACAGCCGCCCCCGAACTGGTCATCAGTCTCTGACTAACAACCACATATTCACGTCCTGTATTGTGCAAGTGGAACCCAGCTGTTGGTGGAGTTTAATAATTAAATTGCTGTCCGGCTAAAAGGGCCATCACATTTCTTGCTGGGTGATGGATTGAGTGCGGGAGAGAATATATGTTTGAAATTCACTGCTACCGCTTTGTTCACGGCTCTCAATTTGAGCTTATTTAATGAAGATGTCAAATTAACTTCGGCTCAAGATGTCCAGCAAGCCAAAGAAGGATACATGTGTGTGTGTGTTTAGAGATGTGATCCCGATTTTAGGATTAATCACAAACGCACTCAAAGTTGGCCCCAGATACGAGGTTTCAGATGACCTGGAAACATTGATCGTTTAGGATTGATCTGATTTATTACGCAGAAGAAATTACCGTCACTTTTTCTGTCACTTTCGTGGTTTTATATCCAAAAAATCATCGGGTGACATTACTTTTGTTGGCAGGAAACACACATCGAAATCGATATTACAGAATGTAAATGATCTGAACATCTCAAATAATATCCTGAAATTATACTAAAAAATCCAAAACGTATCCTTACTATAAGCATCTATCGATAGATAACAAGTTAATTCCGGTAAGTGCTGCATGTGATGCTGCAGAACATTTGAAATAAAACAAAACTGCGGAACTTGTTCATGTTGCATGTCATGTGTGGCTGCACTGTGAAGACATACAATTCCAGCCAACATCGTTTTGTCTTCCAGCCATTTATCCACCGTGATTTTGACGCTAAAGGTCATCGCTTCCCCGCTAGATATCACTACACGTTAACAGGGATTAAAAAGCACGTGCCGAAACTCAATCGCGACAGCAATGCAGTCCACGAGTTAACCACAACAGATGTGATATTTTACAATTGGTTACGGAGCGTGACAAACACATACAGAACAAAATCATCAAATATAAGTTAAGAGGTAAGCAGCCAAGTAACGAAATACCCAAATTATAATTTAATGTTTGAAATATTCAGGATTAAATCTGTACCTTTGGCTTGCACGGTGAGCGTGTTTAGTTTTCAGAATGACCGCGTTGATATATAACCGCGATTCCTAATTTACATAATTGCCTACATTGAAACGTAATAGAAATTGTTTGTGACAAATAACCTCTTACATTTTTAGCATAATAAGGTTTCGTAAAAATCTAATAATGTAGTGAATCTCAAACATATGGTGCCAAAGCCGTATTGGTGTGCAAAGGCAATTCCGAAATTCCCAAACATTAAATATTCACGTGCGGTATAATATTCCACAGTTCGCAGTGGGTAAAAGGCCATTTATTGGATTGTTGAAAAAATTGGAGAGATTTGGTTTTATTAAACAGCATAGGAGGCACTTGGCACCAGGCAATCGATCCTAACAGTGGCCGCTAATTAATTATTGAGGCTCTCAGACTGGGCCTGATGATGTGAGTGCTATAGCGATGCTGTGAGCTGCAACATTTCAATGGGTTTCCCACTCCTGCTGTGCCCTACAGCCCTCAGCAAACGCGCGCACACACACACACAATCTGGACCAGGAAATCCATTATCCAATTCTTCAGATTTAAGTACCCCACAAGGCAATGCAACACTGCATTAATAAAACGCGATGCAATTGCAGTATTTAAGATTGTATATTCAATGTATGTTTTTTTTCATGCACCCCTCGGCAAATAATTTGTACACTAATCGGCGAACGCCTCAACACGCCACACCATCACGTGGGTTGTTTGACCATACTTCACCATGCTGGCCAATGTGAATTGCTTAAGTGGGTTCAGGAGGCAGGACATGGTCAGATGTAGCTCGACAACCATGTTAGCCATCGTTGCGAATGGAAACAAATGCTACCGTTGGTGTTTTTTTAAATAGTTGAAGATCAACTGTTCAAGACTGGGATTGACCTGTCGATCACAATCGACTGCTTGGAGACCACTGCTCTAGAGGGGCTCTCCAGAAGTCCTTTGAGTGGAGGCCCTCCTGCCAGCAGTGGCCTGAGCAAGCACTTGCAGGGCTGCACCTTTACCTTTCTCGTTTACCCGTGCGGCCAATAATCCTGGTATCCGAGCTGGCAGACTGCTCATGGAGACGAGCGTGTGACCAAAGGTCCTTGTAAAATAAATTTCAAATTTCCCCCAAAAAAACTTGAGATAAGGAAAGATAGAAGAATCCTGTTTACCTAGATAAGAACATATTTGCTTTCTACTGTTACCCAAACATGAGAAATCATATTGGAATGTGAAAGATCGTGCTGTTTTTTTACTAAAATAAAAAATAAAAACTTCTTAATATTTTTATGCCACAGTAAATGCAAATTCATCGGTCATGATTTTTTTTTTCATTGTTGACATGCCGTTCTCTTCGCGGCCCTTGTGCAGCGCTTTGTGACCCTCGGGTGAAAGGCGCTATTTAAAACGCTATAATTACTATTATTATTAATGTATGCAGTGGTTAACCCAAGTTCAATTCCCGGCCATGGTTAACAGGCGTGGCGAATGATATCTGGACCAGCCCGAGGCACTCCTCACTCACCCCCCAAACATTCACCAGCCCACGCTGACCACTGCGGTGAAGTATGGTCAAAACACCCTCTCAATTGACACGGAATAAGGATGACGTAGTAGCCGCGCTTTGGAGGACAGCTCAATCCACACTGTGGGCGGTGGCGCAGTGGTGAGCACGCCGACCTATGTTTGTTAATTCGCACGTTTGTTGTATCGCCAGAGCTTGCAAGCTCTTACAGTATTTCGTACTGTGATAATAAATAAACATCTATCTATCTATGATCCAGGCAAACTGTCTTCGATTTCTTATGGTAAAAAAAAACATTCTCATGACCAACAAGGCAATGGGGAGGCTTTTAGTCAAGAGTGGATTTGATAAATGGCTGTACATTATCATTGTTGTTGAATAGATGCGGGACAATCTTTTGAGGTTTTTTGTTGTTGTCATAACGCCCACCACACCGGGTATCAACACACACTTTCATTGCGAAGCAGGGAGTATATAAACCGAAACTTTCTCAAAGCAACGCATGCCATGGCCAGATAATGGGCCTTGTTCCCAGGGAATGTTCATAACACAACTCACGAGGAATTTGACGCTTGCGTCTTTTGCAAGAAGCAGCTGATTAGTTTCCCCACGCTGTAGAATGATGAGAACATATTTTTTGTTTAGGCCACATTACTGTTTTGAAAACCTGGGAAAGAATGTAAGATCGTTTCCATGCTACGAAATGTAAGGAAATGACGTCTGTGTGTATGCACAACCATCTTCCAAAAGCTTAAGACGTGTGAAAAGAACTGCATTTGTTTGGGTAATCCTCTTCCCCTAATCCTAATTTCCCATCAGTTTGTATTACATTGAGAAACCGTTCTTACAGTACTGCGGGTGAAATACACGTCCTGGGTGCAGGGGTGACATTTTTGCTTGATGATGCCTCCCAACATGGGAGGCGTAACATCCTGAAGGAGAGACGAGGGACGCTCGACAAGTCTATCCCAAAAGAGCAGCTCTTGAGAGCAAGTTACACAGATCTAGCCGTGAAAATCCTACGTCATTACTCGTATGACGACTGCATTTTCTCGGTGGACATTCTCTTCGCGATCACTCCATCATTATTCTTGACCGTTGCTTCTGAGCAACGTGTCCAGCTCCACTTACCTTTCTTCACATTTGAACGACGTCTTTGATCTGCACATATTCCCAAAATCCAGGTTGTCCCTCGGCACCTCTCAAAGTACCATACCTCTCAAAGTAATTTAGATAAATCGAGCCGTGGAAACCTACATCAATCAGCGTGTTTCTATGTCCGCTATACAATTTGAACATCTACAGACGTGTGCCGGAGTGAGGCCATCGCGTGACGATTCATTTTAATCAATGAGAACATTGCACACGGACGGGGCCGCGCTGTCACGGCTAATGTGATTGAACTACAATCCCAACAGAAACCTTGACGAGCCACTCCACTTCCTTTCAAACGATCGTTGTTGAAACTCGCGTAATGCACGCGGGGGTGATGTCGTCATCCTTACATCGCGCCAGTGTAATGTAACCTCGGGACACACAGGTCAAGGATTTCTGTTTTTGGGTCAAAGCGCCTCTATTAGCTCCAGCCTGTAATGTATCCGTCCCGTAAGCCTCCAGCTTGTGTTGCATTTATTACTTACTCGTTTCTGTCTCACGGCACACGAGAATCTCTGTGTGTGTTAATGGGTACGTGTTTTTATCTGTATGTATGTATATATGTATGTCCGCACTAAGGATACCGGGTTCAAATCCTACACCCTGCCGCCCAAGGTGGCGCAGTGGGTAACATCAGAGCCTCACAGAAAGAAGGTCCTGCCCGAGACGGTTCGATTCCAGCCTTGGGTGCGTTTCTGTGCGGAGTTTGTGTGTTCTCCCCCTGTTCTGCGTAGGGTTCCCCCGGGTTATCCACTTTTCTCCCACAACAAAAAAACACAATTCATGAATTGGCCGATAACAACATCATATGTTGGACGCAGTGTCTGGAAAATGTTGGCGCCGGCTAACGGTTTCCTCGCGCCTCCGAGTCGTTCTCTCTGCGAATGAATACCGTCGAAATGAAATGAATATGTGCCAGGCGTTATAAACCGTAATTATTATTACACGTGCAAATAGTATTTGCACAACATAGCTTTACTTTCCACCTATCGATCACTCTTCTGAACGTGAAGACTTTTTCAGCTTTAAACGTCCACTTTTACACTAGCATCAACCTTCTTTAGCACTCTTCTGCCTTTATCATGACGTACTTGGAACAAGATTGCCTGCAGGGCAGGTACTGTGCCAGTTCCAATAAAATATATTCAAGTATTCATAAACGCATGCTGGTACATGTTCAGAAAAACAAATCCGAATGAAATTGTAAACTGCAATAAAACCGTAATTGTAAACCGACAGTTTTATCAAATGTGAACATTTACATAGGAACCAAAATAATAATAAAGCGTATTGCTACCTTACATGAGAGAGCGCATTCGTGAGACATGGATTGACCGTGATTGTTATAAACGACGCGATGTAAATTGTTGCAAAAGTGAATTCGTGATCGTCTCTGCTACTATGACGGCCTTCAGAGAGGTGGCACAAGGCCAGGGACTGCAGAGAAGTAAAATTTTAATTTAACTCGCTAAGACTTGTGGGTTCATTAAACTTGCAGGAGCTCCATTAAGCAGTGTGCAGTTTGTTTATGAGGAACCCACTGGGTTTAATTGGCTCCTTTTACTGCAAGTATCTCCCACCAACTGCATTTTGTTGTGTTCATACAGAATCCATTATTTTTTTAATTCAATTAAAGTGCTGTGTTGATAACTTCCCAGCCCAATTACAACAACAACGACTACCACTACTTGAATTTCTAATCCTGCCATAAATTAACACACGTCTCACAGCGCAATTACGCTGCATTTAGGGATATCTTTTTTTAAACAACAATTGAAATGTATATCGCCTCTAAATGCAACCACATCTCGAACGGCCGTACAAAGATTATGAATGTGATGGCTGTACACATTGGCTGTTGCTTACAATCGCTGCACCGGAATCTATAGTACTGAAAAATACAGCAATGTCTTGGGGAGGCCTTCATACACCAGTGGCTTGATAATGGCCGATGATGCTAATGAACAGGGCAGCTTACTTGAACTCGTAAGAGGGATCTGATGTCCGTGGATGTTGTCATCATTTGACAAGAAGCTCAAGGATCTCACAACAGGTACAAACAGAAACCCAATACAAGCATCAATAACACTGTGGCCGTAAAGTGCAACATCTATATGACGTGACGTTTGGGCCACCGGTCAATATCCAGGAGGAGTTGGAATATATCAGCAACCATAATAAATTCAGGACCACGCTCAATGTACACCACAGGGTGTCGTGTGACCCCCATTTAATCCTCTAAATCTAAAATATTGTTGTATACAATGGCTGTGCAATGTTATGCAAGTAATATAAAAATGGCAACTTCATCATCATCATTATTGTCCGAATCCGCTTAATCCTATTCAGGGTTGTGGTGAGTCGGAGCCTATCCCAGCAGACACAGGGCGCAAGGCAGGGTTATTCCCAGAATGGGACGCCAGTCCATCACAGGGCACCTGGGAGAATATAATAATAATAATAATTCAATTTATATAGCGCCTTTCACCCGAGGGTCACAAAGCGCCAATTAACCTATGCAACAGCATGTATTTGTACTGTGGGAGGAAACCGGAGTGTCCGGCGAAAACCCACGCGGACACGGGGAGAACATGCAAACTCCACACGGAAAGGCACCCGAGTCGGGATTCGAACCCAGGATTTCTTGCTGGGAGGCGGCAGCGTTAGTCACTGCACCACCGTGACAAACTTTACTAAACCAAAATAAATACGGGTTATTTTAAACATAAATTAATGAGCAAAGAAAACACATGTTCGGGGTCAATTAAAAGGGGGGATCACAAGATATCTGGACCACCCTGTAGTACAATTCATATGCCAATTTACTGTAATTCTCATCAGATCTGATGGCCTAACGTACACACTCCACCTGTCATTATCCACTCTATCTGGCCCCTCTAATATATGCGATGAAGAAGGGCCATTGCCCGAAACGTCACCTGTGATATATATTTTTCCGTTTAAGGCCACAGTATTATTGACAAATGTCCCGAGTTTGTTTCACTATATATACAGTAATGTATCGATGGTGTTTATTTGAATAGATGACAACATCTGAATGTGCTAAGATGAACGTGGCGAAATGTTTACGCGTCCTGTGCTCGACACATTGGGACACCGAAACACGTTGCGCGTTTGTAGCCGCAGCACCAGCCATGATCAATCCACTGCTGGATGAAGGCCTCCCAAAGGAGTTGTGCACAGATCATCTGCTGCAGTGTAATTTACTGCAGAGATTATTTTTTTAGACTTTTGCACCGTAAATGGAAGTGGACGGAGGTAAGCCTTTATTTTGTGGTTTCCATTTCTTGCTTATCCACCAGACCGGTGAGAATTTCAAAACACTCACAAGATGTCCGTCTTATTACTGAACACAGGATGTGGTTTG
>JAZEWU010000025.1:3956695-3970170 GCA_036362915.1 Geotria australis | reverse complement strand
ACACTGTACGATACGTACCTGCTCAGAGCTAAAGGAAATACATTAAAATTCATGCAACGCTGATGGAAGTTTTACATTGTGTTGCTATTCGTGATGTTGCTGCCCGCCAAGGTTCCCCCTGAGGCCAAGCGTGGCTGACGTTTGTTTGGTAGGAGACTGTACCCTTTATATTTCGATGCCAACCAAGCAAGGACAATGCCGTTTGGAAATATACAGAGTTCATTGAAACAGCTTTTTGGTGTCATAATTGCAATGTTTATTTAACCTGTGTGTCATTGAGCACCGTGTCATGAGATGGAAATGTATTTCACATTCATTCGCGTGTTTGTTGTATCGCAGGAATCACGCTTCCAGAGCTTGCAAGCTCACATGGGTATTTTTCTGCTGTAATAATACATATCTATCTATCTATCTAGAACTCTTGCAGTAAGCGGTGCACCACCCAAAGGCCCTGTTTAAATTCGGGACAAATCGTTCATATTCTGCAAATATTGTACTGATGTAGGTTTTTACGGATTGATGCATGATAGTTGCTTTTCAAATCTGTTCTTTCGGGATAGCTGTGTCAAGCACTCCGTCTCTCTCCTTCGCGACATTTCGCCGCCAAAGATGGAGGCGTTCTGAGACACACACGGAGACACACACGGAACTCAGGGCACCCGAGGATGCCTCCAACGTGGGAGGCGAAATGGCGCGAAGGAGAGAGAGAGAGAGAAAAAGAGCGCTCGACACGGCTATCCCGAAAGAACAGCTTTGAAAAGAAAATATCATTCTGCAAATATTGTTTGTCACGTATCAGGTCAAGTATGTTTATATATATATATCATGAACGCTGAAATGTCGAAGTAAAAATCCAATTTAACGTCACGGAGTTGTTGTGAGTTTGTGAGGAACTACTCGGACTAAAACTCTGGATCTCAGCAGTGCACATGCAGTGTTTTAACACAAAAGCCCCTGTACTCAATTGTGATTCTAAATAGCAATCATAATCCACTATTGCGAAAACTTGGCAGGACCCTTCCGAAAGAGAGGCATGAGACTCGGTGAGACTTTCCAGGGTTGAACAAGTAGAAAAAACAAATAACGTGGAATTATCTGAGTCACCCACATTTATTAACTCTAAATTAGGTTGGCACATCACTGGGGCTGTCAAACATTCACCACGTAATAATCTACTACTGCGGAGTTGAAAGCCACTGTTGTTCAGTCACAGTGGCTTGCCTGTTCACAATAAAATCAATAACGCGTCTGCTTTATTGATACTTGATGCTCCTCAGTGTCCAGGGTGGTCCACATGTCCTGTGACCCTCATTTAATTGACCCCTAACTTTTTATTCCCTTTGTTCATTCATTTCTGTTTTTAATAATTACCCCCTTAATTATTTCAGATGGCCTGATACGAGCGTCAGATACTATTGAAAAACGGCTTGTAATGAGGAGGAGTATGGACGCGTGAACGATCGCAAACCGGAAGGAAAGAAAACGATTAAATGGGGGGGTAACAAGACATCTGGACCACCCTGTAGGTTAATTGTTGAAATTGGCGAAGTGGGGACAGAGCGCACTCAAAACCTACCACAGCCTCGACATTGAAAAGGCTACTTAAACAACATCTCTTATTGTGCGCCGAAGTCCGAAGTTGGAGAGATAAGGGCTCAGACAGGTCGACAAGGTTCATAAAACGCCACAGCAATCAGCACGCATTCGTACTGACTGCTTTATCTTTGAAATACTTTAACGTGGCCTGGCAGTGAGTGACACGCAATCGTCTTGCGTGCTGCTCACCTTATCTGGATCTCAACCAAATTACGTAAATTTCGCCTGTATGACGCTGTTGTTTATCGCGAAACGACACAAACTCTGTCCCTCCGGAAATTCCTCCCGTGGTACGTACCTTGGTACATTTGGAGGTCAGAATAATCCCTGTTCGAGGTACCATTGGCGTTAATAATAATAATAATAGCGTTTTATATAGCGCCTTTCACCCGAGGGTCACAAAGCGCTGCACAATGGCCACGAAGAGAACGGCATGTCAACAACGAAAGAAAAAACAACCAATAAAAACCAAAGCAATACAAAAATAAATGATAAAGTTAGAAAGTAGTCCACACCTGTTGTGTCATAACGCTATTCGCCTGGGGCGTTCAGCACGCATTCCCACTCCCTCAAAAAGCGGAATATTAAGATGCTGTTACAGGGTTGAGGTTTAAAGTATAAATTATAATTTCATAAGTGGAAGCGTTATGAGTGTGTTCACTGTTAGATACTTCTGGGTGCAATGTGTAAAGTTGTTTGCTAGTAGTTTATTGTATTTAACTGCGTTGTTTATTGGGATTATGTTGTCCTGTGTTGCCTTTCTGTGTGAAGATTGCAATTTCTCCCCGCGTCCACGTGGGTTTTTGCCGAGAACTCCGTTTTCATCCAACAGCCCACAGACACGCTGCCAAGGCTAACTGGCCTCTTGGCTAAATTGTCCCCGGTGCCCTGCGATGGACTGGCGTCCCATCCTGGTTATATCCCTGCCTTGCGCCCTGTGTCTGCCGGGATAGGCTGCGGCCCCTCGAGACCTTGTACAAGATTAAGCCGGTACTGATAACGAATGAATGAATAGTCGGTTTGTAAGAGAAGGGAGCTGAAACAACGCGTGGCATGTGACGAGGGACAGTGCCGTCAATGAAAGTTTCCAGGCGAAGACCACGCGTTACACCCAAGATCCTCCACACTGGCTTACAACTGAGCGCCCATACCACACTTGTTATTATAGGCATTAACGGAAATAAGACCCGTCATGTCTCGAGACTGCTGAACACAATGAACCATGTAGTCAATATTATAAACGGCCACTGGGAGAACCAAAAAACACGTCTGACCGGTTCTGTGTGTGCGGGTTTTTTTTTGCGGCCGCATTGTGAGCTTTGGACATGCGTAGGTAAGACGAGAGGCGGAGTCATTCGGCCAGGCCTAGGCGTGGGACTTTGACGGCTACTTCAGTGGATCTTTCAACCAGAACACTGTGAAACCGTTCCGAAAGAGGGGGGTCTCTCCGCACCAATAACCGTCTCTTACTGCAGCCGTAAAAGTACTGGCGTGACCTGGGGGCTGGAAGTGGGAGTGGTTTTTTGTGGCGGAAGGCTTGTGGGGACATCGATGGAGCACCGGCCTGAGCCAGACTTGGTTCACCGTCTCGGTCAGTACGTTTGGCTTGATTCACTTTGCCGTGTTTCCCTCTCTCTCTCGCGTGTGTTTACACACACAGCTTCCGCGCGTTGAGCTACTGTGGATGGAGTAGTGCTAGCGTTGTTGTTGTGTGTGTCATGTATTTTCAAGTTGCTTGCTTATGACAGCGTGCTGATGTTATGGTTGGTCTTCTGAGACGTTCTTTCGGGATAGCCGTGTCACTGAGCGCTCTCTGTTGCAGGAATCCCGCAAAGAGCTTGCAAGCTCACTGTGTATGTATTTTCTGCTGTAATAATAAACGTATATCTATCTGTCTCTCGCGACGTATCGGCTCCCACGTTGGTTGGAGGCAACCTCAGCGTTGCGTTCCGAGTGTGACCAATAGTTTGTGACAACGGTGATGGCTTCAACGCGGTGCTTTTGAGTCGCACGTGTGCGATATATAAAGTGTGCGTTTTCAATGAACCGTGTTTAAACCGACGTATTGTACTGTAATTGTGTGGCTTATGGCAGCAGACACGTGGTGAGGAAGCTGAGGTCTGCTAAAGCTTTATGAGTTGGAGTTTGTGTGGCTTTGTTGCTATTCCTCCGTTGTTGGGGTGCAGACTTTCGGCGTTCACTGTGTGGGTTAGTTGCGTGCCGACCATACACCCCTGCGGCTTGTCTTTAACGTACAGTGTCTTTATGAGTCTCTATGGATCCCTGTGTAGCTATATCAGTCTCGGAATCGCTCTTTAGTTAATCGCTGTGTGGGTTTAGTTGATTTGAATTGCTCTGATGATGGCAGAGTAAACACAGAGGTAAGGGTGCAGCACTGCAACTGCTTTCTCCGTGTCACTGCCGGTGGTAAGAACCTCCAACTAAAGCGAGCTCTAGAGAGTCTCTCTGCAGGGTCATATTACCCACACTTTACCCCACCCCATATGGACTCGAGGTTCCGATTGATCAACTGCGCACCCATTCATTCTGCTAGGAGGCATTTTAAAAATCTTTCCCCGTTGTTTCAACGGCCACACCGCAAAATCGAACCGGCTTTTTTGCAAGTCCAGTGTGCTAACCCTTACATCCCACGCTGAAGTGTGCTTCGAGTTAAATGTGTTTTAAGTCCGATGTCTTTGTACTTCCTTGGAATATAATAATAATCTACTTTTGTAACGCGCACATTTTCTCCGGGCGCGTTGCACCCGTTGATTCGAAGGCGCGGAGCCCAGCTCAGTCGGTTTGTTGTGAGTCGGTGAAGAGGTGACTTTGCAATAGAGTCAACAGACCCAAGCAACTTAACCTTTTCTTACAGACTTCTTCCACAAGGTGCCTTCGAGTGCTATGTAGAATACGTACCAAAGGAAGCATCCACACTGCTATTATCCATACAGTACGGTATTCTGCCCGGCAGCATTCTAGGTGTGGTAAAGTGAATAAGTCTGACTCTGCAAATCGTCTTTAGTGCTGCCTGTCTCCACAGGTAGCCATATAATTATTTCAAAATGCGCTTGTTAACGGGCGATTGTAAACTCGGAAAACCGATAAATATTAACCACATTACTGTTCCGCTCATTTAGAAAGCCCGTGAATCCGCGCAGCTGCAGACAGATATATTCTGCAACTGTGTTCCGCGTCGGACACTCATCTCATCCGTTGGCACCTGGATCCATCCCGTAACCTCCTCCTGTCAGCGAGCCTTCCACAACTTCACGCGGCTTTATAGTGCACCTGGCCTGGCACCAGCGCCGTGGGGAATGTCACCGCCACTTAGTGGCGGACGGCGGTTGTAGTTGTTTTGTGGTAGAGGTGAGGGGAATTGTCGTGACTGACATTAATGGCAACACACACGCGGTGTAGTATTGGCGTTAAAACGTAATGATTGAATTAGATAAGCCGTCGGGTTAGCTGTATTGCTCAGCATTGATCTGCGTATTCCATCCATCCGTTGTCAGAAACCGCTTAATCCTGTCCAGGCTTGCGGTGAGCCGGAGCCTATCTCGGCAGACACAGGGCGCAAGGCGGGGGGCTGTACCCAGGATGGGATGCCAGTCCATCACCAGGCACTAGGGGCAATTTAGTCCGCAGCACAATTATTAATAATAATAATCTACATTTGTAACGCGCGCATTTGCTCCGGGCGCGTTGCATCCGTTGATTCGGAGGCGCAGTGTCTTTGGACTGTATATTGGCAACTATAATTACAGTAATGTCTCTGTAAACGTGACGATGTTGACGTGTGGGAGGGTAGAGCCTTAGGTGATACCAAATATGGCATAAGACTTCGCACACGTAGCCCGGCGGATCAAGGTTGACAGGTTGGGCGAGGTGTGGTGTCAACCAGCAGCTTTGTGCATAATTAAATTGATCTTGCAGTGTTAACACTCGTGCCTCACAGCCAGAACGTCCTGGGTTTGATTCCCGGCTCGGGTGCCTTTCCGTGTGGCATCTGCGTGTTCTCTCCGTTGTCCGCGTGTGTTTTTTCCAAGTACTCCCGCGTCCTCCCATAGCTTAAAAAAGACGCTCAACATTTGGCTGTCAACGTCTTTAGCATACGGTGGACGCTGCATCAGGCTACACGTTGGCGGCAGCTTACCGCATCGCCGCCTTCCCCTTACCCCTCTACGCTTCCACTCCGCGACGCCGAGTCACGCTGCCTCCCTCTCCGAGAGCGAACGTCGCGAGCGGTGTCGATCGTTCCTATAACGTCGCCGTGGTCGGTGTTCTCTCGACGCCAGGAACGATGGACGTCTCCGCGGAAACGGGCGAGCCGGGGGGACGCGTGCTGCAGCCGTTCGCGCACCTCGTGGGGGGCCACGCGTGCGTCCTCCGCTTCGACGACACCACCATCTGCAAGCCGCTGCTGCTCCGCGAGCACCGGGTGTACGAGAGCCTGCCTCCCGACGTCGCGTGCTTCGCGCCGCGCTACAAAGGTACGCCCGACGCGGAACGCAGTCGGGTTTAGCCACCTGCCCTCTGGGTTTTTTTTCTCTTCGCCAGGACTAATAATGATAATTATTATTATTATTATTTTGCGTTTGTAACGCGCGCATATTCATTCACCGTCGAAGGTGCTCGTTCGACCAGAGAGAACGACTCGGAGGCGCGAGGAAAGCGCAGAGAGGCGGAGGAGGCAGCCAGGCGGTTTGCCGGCGCCATATTGCCACACGCTGGTTCGTATGTATTAGGATGTTATCGGTCAATTAATGGAAGAGTACTTTTTGTAAAGTTGTGGGAGGAAACCGGAGAGCCCGGGGGAAACCCACACAGAACAGGCGGAGAACACACAAACTCCACACAGAAATGCGCCCAAGGTGGGGTTCGAACCTGCTCGGGCAAGACCATTCGCTCGGGCTTGCGATGATGCGTAGACCGGCGCGGACAGGATGTGGTGCAATCTGCCTTCGTAACGTCAGCCGACCACGATTTTTAACTGAAAGTCTACAGGTTTGCAAGTTGAGCGGGCTACCTCTGCCACTTGGTAATTTAGCATTGAGGCTACCTCCCATCAGATGATCAGATGTCTTTACCGAGAGAACTGTCACCAGTGACGCCCTGCCACAACGTGCACCTGATATTCTACAGAAAACTGTAAGGCAACAGCTTACAGGTGCATACGGTTGGCGCGGTGAGAAGCGCTGCTGCCTGACAGCAAGAAGAGCCTGGGTTAGATTTTCAGGTCGGGTGCATTTCTGTGTTGAGTTTATATATTCTCTCGGTGTCCGCGTGGGTTTTCACTGGGCACTCCGGTTTCCTCCCACAGTCCAAATACATGCTGTCTAGGTGAATTGTCCTGACTAAGTTGCCCCCAGTGCCCTGAGATGCTATGGATAACATTGGTCACGAAAGCCTTCAGTGTATTCGAAGCAGCCTTAATCATTACATTTTTGTTGCTTTGGTTTTTTTATCAGTTGTTTTTTTTGGTCTGTCGTTGTTGACATGCCGTTCTCTCCGCGGCCCTTGTACGGCGCTTTGTGACCCTAGGGTGAAAGGCGCTCTATAAAATGCTATTATTATTATTAAGGATAAAACCGGTACATTTGACAAGAACAAGATGTTGGCGGGGAGGATTACACGTAAACGCATTGAGCAAGTGCATCATTACCCGAGGGAAAACTGGTGGGACCTTTCACGTCTTGGGAAGAGCGACGTATTTCCACACGACAGCCGCCCCAAATAGAGGACAGCATCGGTACGAAAACCAGGACAGGTGACAACCCCCCAGCGAGAGGTGATGCGTCCCACGGAGAGGAAACCCCCAGACACCCACGGACCCTCGAGCGATAGCCACCCCTCCCCGAACGCGACGCTTTAATGGCACCGTCACGTTCAACCAACGCGATAACTCGTGCCAGAAGTCCCCAACCCCTCTTAGTCTCCGGTTATCGACGCGAGACACTCGAGGTTGGCTCCCGCGCCGCTCTGCCCTGGGTTTATGGAACCTTCTCGAAAACCCGCCTTTCTTATCTCCGAGCCACCGTTGCTCGCTGATCTCTCACCCACATACGAAGGCGGCGCTTTCAAGCCCGGGCCGCTAATGCCGCTAATGCGAGCTCACTGGGTATTTCTCTGCTCTAATAATAAACATCTATCTGTATCTATCCTGTGCTGCACGAGGGGAGTCACGATCCACGACGATATCGCGTCGTGCTGAATGGCAACCTGCTCTCGTCTCTCCTGAAACCTTCTCAGTTTTTCTTATCCAAGCTGAAAGGAACTGTTGAGCTGCGTAGCTGTTTTTAACAGTTGTCCGGCAGGGAGGGGGCATAAGCAAGTTTCAACTTCTCAGGGCACCCAGGGCGATTTAGTCAGGACTTTTAACCTAGGCAGAATGGATTTGGAGGATATTGGCAACTTTGATGTTTTTAACTTTGATGTTGGCAAACGCTGAGTATGAGAATTGCTCTTAAAAGCTGCACTTTCAGGATAGACGTATCCAGCGTTCCTCCTCCTCTCCTCGGAACAGCCGGCGTCGAGCGAAGGCGAGGATAGAAACGCTCGACACGGCTACCACGAAAGAGCAGCGCTTAGGAGCACTTCTCATCCACCGAGCCGTGATAACCTACGTCAGGCACCTGGCACTCAAATCTCAACGCGATTCGTCAGTGAGGCCGTCGCGATAAACACAGAACATTGGTCAAAGAGTTCCGACCACATGCAGGTCCAACGTGGCGTGACCAACCTCTAAGTGCCATTTGTTATACTATCATTCAGTGATGGATGATACCTCTATGGCCACACTGTATTGACAGGAGTGGCTGCACGTGAAGAGAAACGTCAATATTTGAGACACGCACACACACCTCCCCTTATGCAATATTTGTTTATTTCGAACAAATTACTGATTTTGCTCTGCTAGAAAAGTAATTGAAAACTGTATAACGACGACTTGCTGTGCCTCACCTTGCAATCCCAAAACGCCGTCGCTGGCGACAGCGTTTATTAAGCACCCTACCATCTGCTTCTGTCCACCCAGCTGTACCGATGCGGTGCGGAAGAGTAGACCAAATACCCTCGTACAGATGAGCTCTATCTTGAGCTCTTTGTGGCGGAGGTCCTTCCATCAGCAGTTTTGTAAGAAATTTCAAGGCTGCACCATTTTCTTTTTAAGAAAGTTCTGCCCAAGAACTGATATTTCCAGATTGCCGTGTCGAGCGTTCGCGTGTTTGTTGTGTCAATGCAGGAATCCTCTAAAGAGCTTGCATGCTCGCTGGGTATTTTTCAACTCTCCATCCGCGTAAAAAAATATAAACAATTATTTTTAACTCATCCAATTAGCGAACCTGCCCTCTGGGAGTGCACACACTCAGCAGCATTCCTTTCGGGATAAAGTCCGCTCCGATTTTGACAAGTGTCCCAACAGCAGTGTGATGGGATGTGTAAGACACACATGTGTGTTGTGTGTGGCGTGACACATGTGTGGAGGAGGCATGTCTGCTAGTCTACTTTGTTACTTATATACTGGACAAGGATGAAAATGTGTATTCTCTGTTACACAGGGAGGTCCAGTTATCTTAGGATCCCCATTTAATTTACTCTGAACAAAAAAAAATCCTTTGCTCATTCATTTTCAGAAACCGCTTAATCCTGTGCAGGGTTGCGGTGAGCCGGAGCCTATCCCGGCACACAGGGTGCCAGGCAGGGCTATACCCAGGATGGGACGCCAGTCCATCAAAGGGCACTGGGGCAATTTAGTCCACAGGCCAATTAACCTAGGCAGCAGCATATATTTGGAATGTGGGAGGAGACCAGAGTGCCCAGCGAAAACCCACACGGACACAGGGAGAACATGCACACTCCACACAGAAAGGCACCCCAGCCAGGATGTCAATATGGGACCTTCTTGCTGTGAGGCGGCAGCGCTACTCACCGTGCCGCCCCATTTCTGCGTATCTAAATGACCCTTACTCGTTTCAGACGGCCGACCCGAGTTCACACACTCTTGACGAACGCCTTGTCGTGAGCGTATGGGTTCATGGGAAATCACAAACCGGGAATAAATATAAAATGGGGGTGGGGGGAAGACATCTGGACCACCCTGTACAGTAGATTTCAACGGGTTCTCTATCGTGGCCATCTGAGAGGTGTTCTGTCATATTGATACTGCACCTGGTCAAATGAAGGACCCGTTTCTCAACACCTGTATTTGAACAATCCAACGGGGGACAATAGGTGTGCGTTTGCATTTCTGGGCCAAGGTCGTGCTGTGGGCCGTAGGTTAACATGGGTAGGCCCGGCTGGCTGGGACTCGTCAACTGATAAAAAAAAAGATTTTAGACTTTAAATAAAGATTAACGGCTGTATTTGCGGTAATGCGTATGGTGTCATAAAGTCGAATTCTCGTAATAGTAAGATGCGGCACGGTGGCACAGTGAGCAAGAAAATCCTGAGTTCGAATCCCGGCTCAGGTGCCTTTCTGTATGGAGTTTGCATGTTCTCCCCGTGTCCGCGTGGGTTTTCGCCAGGTATTCCGATTTCCCCCCAAATTCCAAAGACATGCTGCCTTGGTTAATTGTCCCGAGTAAATTTTTCCCAGTGCCCTGAGATATTGTAACCTGCTTACCCCTCCCCACTATAAAAAATACCAGACCCCAAGTGGGCCAAGTGGGCCTTGAGGTACAACATGTTGAGAACCTCCGCGCTCTATGAACCTGGCAATCTAAGTTTGATTCCTCGCAATGGCTAGTTCAGTGGTGAGTGACATCTGAATTGGTCCTGGGTCTCTCCCCCCCACACGGCCCTCCATCCTCTTTCCAAATTCACACAGATGTCACCAACAAACGACACCCAACGACGGACGGTGAAGTGAAACCTTCGTCCAGCAATCCATCGACTAAATGCATACACATCGTTACATGCGTTGTATAGCTTTATGAAATATGTAACCGTATCAGGCGCCGGCCCCAGCCTGTGTTCGTGATTCTTATCGTCCGTGTTGGCTTCGACCAACCTGATCTGAAATGTCGACTTATCGCCCGCCGATCGGTATTCGCCGGTGTTCCTTTCATGTTTGTGCCCTACTTTTGATATTGTTATTGTTTGGCTGCCTTTATTTTAATCCAACTAGCGGTTTGTAATTTCTAACAACCCCAGAGCCGATGCAGATTTTACATTTAAACCCGCCGATAATAGTTGCGTTTTCGTCAGTAATACGTTACCGACACAACCGCTCGTCATAAGAATGTGCCGACACGGTGGAACTACTTTACTGCACTGTATAGCGCTGTCTCGCTTCGATGCTAACGTCCCCATGAACGTGCGTTCCAGGCAGCGTGTCCTTAAACGTTGAGGAACGGAACGGAGAGCTGTGCTTTGTCATCTACCCGCAAGTGAACGAAAAGCAGGACGCCAGGAGATGGTGAGTGGAGGAGTGCTGGTGAGGAGATGGTGAGTGCATCGATGGATAATTCCATCGACGCATTTTATCGTGTGCATGTATATACTGTGCACGGTTGAAACAATATCAATGTTGCCCTGGTTGTACAAAATTGTCTTGTCTCCTTGTCTAACATTCTATGTCTAGGTTTCTCCGTCTGTCTCAGGGTCTCTCTCTCGATCCAACAAATTGAAGCTTTTTGACAACCCTTATATTTTGGCTCTCGTTACGGCTCTGCGGCCTGGGCCTGGTTCGATCTGTTCGATCTCTGCCTGGTTCGATCTGTGATCGTGAGTATGAGCTGTCTTCGAGCGGGAGCAGTAGTGTAGTGATTCGGGTGCTGCGCTAGAAACCTGGCGGCCCGTGTCCGCGTGGGTTTTCACCGGTCACTCCATTTTCCTCTGCCAGTCCAAAAACATGCTGCTGCGTAGGTTATTTGGCCTGCTGACTAAATTGCTTCCAGTGCCCTGTGATGGACTGGCGTCACATCATGGGTATAGCCCTACCTTGCGCCCTGTGTCTGCCGGAATAGGCTTCTTCTCACCGCAACTTTGTTCAGGACTAAGCGGTTTCTGACAATGAATGAATGAACGTGACAGCCTACACCGACAGCGCAGTGAGCTTACGATCGGTGTTGCCGTTGTTGTTTGCGATCAGCGAGCAGGAGAATGGAAGCGTGGATCGCAGCTCAACGATTCCTGCCACCGAAACGGGCAGCGAGGTGCGCAAGAAGGACTTCTGCGTACGGATAGAACGGCTGCAGAAAAAATGCATGGACCAGAACCAACACGGTATCCTCTCGGTGCGCCCCGCACCTCTCTCACGTCTGTGATGAAATCGTACGTGCGTCGTTACCCATCCTCGTGGATGGTAAACCTTATCGAGGTGGAGGGGGTTTGCGTGTTGCAATGAATCCCACAAATGTGTCACCGCGAGGCGAGCATTCCTGCTCGGGTCTCCCTTGGGGAACCGGGCTTGAGTCGAGCACTCCTGCTAGGGTCTCTCTTCGGGAACATGTCAGGTTTTGTACAAATTACGATCCTGAGACCCTCCGACTAAAGGAGGTTCGCGTCAGGAAGGGCATCTCCACAGCCTTGTGCAGCGCTTTGTGACCCTCGGGTGAAAGGCGCTCTATAAATGCTATTATTATTATCAAGCCGTAAAATTCTGCTCCGATACCGCCACTGTTGGGGGGGCCAACCGGCCAATCCCGGTCAACCTGCAGTACTGGCCGCTTAAACCGGCTACGACAGTACGGCGGTTTTGTTGATCCACTGCTAGATGATGGCCCTCCCACGCCGTGTGGGAGTTATTTGGACCTTGCATCATCACGCTGGTCAGGGCGCGCGAGCATGGAAGTACAGTATGACAACGTATTTAGTCTCCAGTGTCCGTGTCGCGAGAGTGGGCCATCGTGGGCCAGCTTCCTTGCTCATATTTACCAAATCTGAAATATAACCTCCTGTAAAAACTTAGCAGGACCATCCTGAAGACGTCACGAGACTCAGCGAGCCCATCCCCCCAATAGACAAACATCGTAACAACAATAATAATAACAAACTCCGCTGCCGACGATGACACGATTGACCCTTGACGAGCGTGCCCAAGAGTTCATCCTGCTGGAGAACCTGGTGTGTGCGTACGCGGCGCCGTGCATCCTGGACCTCAAGATGGGTGTCCGGCAGCACGGGGACGACGCGCCCGACGACAAGAAGGCCCTGCACACGCGCACGTGTCGGCACAGCACCTCGTCCGTCCTGGGCGTGCGCATCAGCGGCATGCAGGTGAGAGCCACAGCTCCCCCGCTCCTAGATGGATAGATCCATCCATTATCAGAAACCGCTTAATCCTGTACAAGGTCACGGTGAGCCGCAGCCTATCTCATTTATTTGAAAATGTTACGTGAAAATATGTTTCTGTTGTTGGTTGATTTACATTCGGTTATTTATGAATCTTGTATATTGTTTTAATTCTTGTCAGCAATTCGCATGATTGTTGTGTCGTGGGAGTCCCGTAAAGAGCTAGCAAGCTCACTGGGGATTTTTACTGCTGTAATATCAAACATCCATCTATCTATATTGACTAAACTGGAATATTTTTAATACATCAGACTTGTAATGAACAGGTCGCTGGTTCGATCATTTCTGCGCGACAGTTATAACAACGTCGCACGTTTATTAAATCCTCCCACCTCTATCCATCCATCCATTGTCAGAAACCGCTAAATCCTATACAGGGTCGTGGTGAGCCGCAGCCTATCCCGGCAGACACAGGGCGCAAGGCAGGGCTGTACATAGGACGGGATGCCAGTCCATTACAGGGCACCGGCGGCAATTTAGCCTGCAGGCCAATTAACCAATGCAGCAGCATGTCTTTGGACTGTGGGAGGAAACTGGCGTCCCCGGCAAAAACCCACGCGGACACAGGGAACACATGCAAACTC
>JAZEWU010000025.1:3929091-3956581 GCA_036362915.1 Geotria australis | reverse complement strand
TTATAGCTGAAAATACAGTGAGCTTGCAAGCTCCGAATGCGGAATTCCTACGACACGACAAACTGTGAGATTCATCACTGGACAGTCAACTGACATTCAATTCTCCGAGCTTAAACATAAGCAAAAGTAAACACTCTAACCAAAGTTAATGGCTTTGGTTCAGTGGCTTTTTGTCCCGTCATTGTTGTGCGCTAAACTCGAGAATCTGGCTTAATAGCGAGCAGCTGCCTGGACGCAGATTGTGTTTTGAAGGCAGCGTAATCTTTTAAATCTTCATCGTATCAATTCACGAGTGGATGAAAGCCTCTCCAAGCCTGTGCCACATCGCCCCGTCCCGCGATGTAATCCTTCACCGAGCACCTGCGCACATCATTTATTTGCGGAAAATTTGCATCACGATAATGCGGTGACCTCTTCAGCATGAGCCGTGTCATTGGGATGATGTCATTTGTTACGTTGAGTTGCTTCAGTTTCAACGCCTCTGGCATTTGATTAATTTTCCGGGGTATGCACATTGTACTGTATTTTCCTTCAGGGCCCCTCCCAGCAATTATTTCCTTTTGTTCGTAGAACATCGCGTGTGACATTTGTCGTGCTCCTTCTATATTTGTTTCTAGTCTCACTTCCAGCTGTTCTATATTTCTTACATTTTCTGGAGTTAATTTCTAACAGTTGTAACAATGACTCGCATATAACAGGACATCTATATATATTTACATACACAACTCGCGTACATATACAGGAAGCAGTGTGTGGCAATATGGCGCCGGCAAACCGCCTGGCTGCCTCCTCCGCCTCTCTGTCCTGTCCTCGCGCCTCCGAGTCGTTCTCTCGTCGAATAAGCACCTTCGACAGTGAATGAACATGTGCGCGTTATTAAACGTAAAACGATTATTATTATTATTAACAGGTGTACCACGTGGGCACGCGGGAGTACGAGCACATGGACAAGTACGTCGGGCGCGGGCTGTCGGTGAACCGCTTCCAGGAGACTCTCGCCCGGTTCTTCCACAACGGTCAGCGGCTGCGCAGGGACGTCCTGGAGCCCGTGCTGCGCAAGCTGTCCGAGCTGCGGGCGGCGCTGGAGGGCCAGGACTCGTACCGCTTCTACTCCAGCTCCCTGCTCGTCATCTACGAGGGCCGGGAGGCGGCCTCGGAGGCCGACGACAGCGCGGGAGAGGAAGCGGGAGCGGGCGCGGACCGGGCGGCGAAGGTGGACGTGCGCATGATCGACTTCGCTCACACCACGTGCCGGCTGTTTCCGGAAGACCCCGTGGCCTACGACGGGCCGGACGAGAACTTCATGGTGGGGCTGCGCTGCGTCATCGGCTTCCTCGGCCAGGTCCAGCGGGAGGCCGAGGGAGCGGCCGCCAACGGGCTGGCGCGCGACGCGGTCGTCAAGCAGCTGGAGGCGCGTCCCCGGCTCCTCCGTGCGGGCGACCAGGCCAGGCCGGCGGGCATCGTGGCGCAGACTGTGCTGTCCGAGTGAGGGAGCTGATCGCGTCCGTGTTCTCCGGGTTTTGAGACGCGCCGGACAGCCAGAGACCGCGCACCGAACGCGCGCCCAGTGTTAATGAGAGTACAGGGATTCGATTCGATTCAACTTTATTGTTAATTCTGCCATATGTACAGGACGTGTAGATGATCGAAAAGCGCGACTTATAATCCGTAGAATCCTAGCGAGTGTAGGTCTTACTTTGTAATGTGTATATATATACTTGCACGCCTCGTAGAACAGGATTTCAACTCGAGCACCGAAATGTTTAAGCTACGAAAAAAATGTAAATTGGAAAGAAAAGCCATTGTTACTGTATACGTTAATGAAAGTACAATGCTGCGACGGGCACTCGGATCGTGCTATTCCTTCACTTGCCGGGCGGCAGCCATCGTTACTGTAAATAATCTTGCGTCCGTACTACCTCACCGGTGATTTTGAAACAAAAACACAAGCGCACGAAGCCTTCCACTTTTTAACGTGTCCCGCAATTCGTACGGTTTTCTGTTCGAGGGAATTCATGTTATTTTATGCTAAAGTAATAAATGTAAATTTTCCACAAGGCTTACACCTTCACGTAATGTTTTGTGAATCTTTAGAAAGTCGCTAAACGTATTTTTATGCAGTGCCAGCATTAACAACAGGGGTATTTATTACGATTTTAAATCTCTACCCAGCAAGGCCTCATTTTGAGCCTCGGGGTTCTATTTCGGAATTAACTTGTTTGAAACGTTTGAGTGTTTGTTACTTAATGTTACAAAGCCGTGGTTTACAACGGAGCATCGAGGAAGACTGAATGTCAACTGCTTATCCTGACTTTGTGTCAAGTATAGCACCAATTTCCAATTGTAATTTTATAATTTTCCCTTTGGATAGAGTGGGTCTGTGTAGCTGTAGATTAAAGTAAAACTGGGCTGGATATTAATCGTGTGCGTGAGAAAACCTTCAACATCCCTACATCCACCCCCTATGTTTAACATTGAACGCTCCAAATGAAATTCCGCTGAGCTGCAGGCGTGAAATATGTTTTGATTTGGAACGGTCCATTCGGTGTCAGGGAGAGGGGGGTGGAGAAGAAGGAACTGGACGTCCCTGTACATAGTGAACTAAGTGAAATGTGCTATTTTAAGGTTAAAATGAAGCCATGTTAGGCAGCGTCTCAGATAAAGTTTAATATATTTACTGAGATCTATAGAATTCCTCACATGCGTTTGGTATGAATGTAAAACAGGAAGCATAATATTTTTGCAGTTTTGATTTTACAAACGTTTGTTTACATGTACGGTTTATGTGTGAATTTCCACTGTGGATGAATGTGGGTTTTTTTTACTTTATGAAACAATTATTGCCACGTACCGTTTCAGGGTTTCACGGTTCGATGTGTGAGAATTGCTCTGCGCAGCTGTTGTTTCGGGATAGCCGTGTTGTGTGTTCTCTCCTTCGCGACGTTTCGCCTCCCGCATCAGAGGTATCGCGAGGCGTTCTGTGAAAGTGTTGGGTCACACAGCGTAGCTATCCCTGTAATGCGCTGTGTAGAACGCGAACGTTAGTTCACATCTGTTAACACTCGTCCACTGCTCAGGACTCGCCTATTAAACCATGATGAATATTCTCGCGTCAGAGTTTTATTACGTTTGATATCACACGAGCTGCAATGCAGTCTCACTGTGTGTGACACGGTCAAGGTGGCTGTTACAGCCACGAGGCGTCGTTATATATTCGGCGTAAAGATCTTAGCGTTGGCAGGCTTCGTGTGATGTTGCCCCAAGCCTGTCATTAAAGTGAGATTTTAAAAGTATAAAACATATCGACGGTTTAAATAAGAACTGCAATTAATGCTGAATGTGTACAGTTTGATTCTAAACAACGTTAACGATGTATGCCAAATTATCACCGTTGTCTTTGCAATAATAAACATAATGAATCAACTTGTTTACTGCACGTGGCCTTTTGTGAACCAGACACAGTGAGCCTCTCTCTGGCTTTACCTGGAAACACCATCACTCTTGGAATCAAACTATCTACTGTACTGATGTAGGTTTTCACGGCTCGATTCATGGCGATTGCTCTTCAAAGCTGTTCTTTCGGGATAGCCGTGTCACTGAGCGCTCCATCTCATTGCAGCGCTTTGTGACCATCGGGTGAAAGGCGCTATATAAATTGATATTACCTACTGAGCATCGGTGGCGCTCCCACCATACATTGTTTTGGTCAGTTATGAAGCACAAGCTTAGGTGTGGGAAAGGTAGGGCAGTCGACTGGAGCCAGCCAGGGCGTTTATAAACTAACTCTTCAGTAAAAAAGGATTCAATGTTTTACCTCTTATGGAAATGAGACAGGCGTTACGATCTTAAAAACGCCAAATGGCCACGTTTTTAGAAGGTGCTTATACACTCCAGTAAATGTCGACAAGGGTTGTTGATTTTATGTAACGGCAAGCTTCAGAAGTTGGCTCCAAAGTTCAAGTTTTCAGTGCTCTTTACGTCTGTGAATGTGGAGAAGCAGACCATACTATGGAACACTGCCTTGTCTGTGCTCTACTACCCAACCTCTGCAGCTCAAAAGACCTTGCGGAGTTCAATGAAAATGCAAGGGGCTGTGTAAGAAAATGGAAAACTGTAATTTAACATCGCGCTGCTTCGAAGAATCGCTAAGAAGAATCGAGAGAGGAGGTAGATACGGATCTGAATTGGCTCCCGTGCTGTAAAATAAAGGACTCTGAAATGTAATTTGAGTAGGTAAATAACGACAACTATAGCACAATGAAGTGGCGAGCAACGCTGCCGCCTCACGGGAAGAAGGTTCCGGGTTCCAGCCCCGGCTCGGGCGCCTTTCTGTGTGGAGTTTGCATGTTCTCCTCGTGTCCGCGTGGGTTTTCGCCAGGCACTCCGGTTCCCTCCCACAGGTGCCTCGGTTAATTGTCCTGACTAAATTTCTCACGGTGTCCTGAGATGGACTGGCGTCACATCCTGGATTTAGCCCTACCTTGGGCTCTGCGTCTGCCGAGATAAGTGGATACTGATAATAACAATAACAATAACGAACTTCTATAACACCGCAACAAGACAAGCCATAGCCACACACTACAGCACCGTGGATAAGCGATGCTGTTTGAGACAGCAGGTGCAAACCACTGTCCTGGCTTCGATAACAAGATATTATTCTCACCCTCTGTCAGATTTTCGTTCTCAAGTCGGGTAATGATCATTGAGCCGTTTCTTCAGTTGCTGAAGCTCAACCGCGGATGTCTGTTGGCTTTGCGCTGGAAGTGTGTTACGCGTCTCGATCGATGGCGGCAGAGTGCGGCACCGTGCAGAATTAGTCTCATCAGTGAGTTGCGGCTGTTTATAATCAAGTCGCCGTCTTGAATGGCCAATAGCTGTTTGCTGATTGCTAATGAATTGCAATTCCACCGCGTCTTCCATCAGCGATTCTCACTGCAAAGCGCCTTACAATAAACCCCATCCATCCATTGTCAGAAACCGCTTAATCGTGTACAACACTGTACATGGTCGCGGTGAACCGGAGCCTATCCCGGCAGACACAGGGCGCAAGGCAGGACTATAACCCAGGGCTAACCATAATCATAAGCTAAACAGTAACACACACTATTGAACGGGACAAAATTACCAAATAAAAAATATTATAGACAAAAAAAGTGCAAGAGTGTAACAGCGCAATTGGAAGAAACTAAAGAAGCGTATTGCATACGCCTGAATGAATACGGGCTGCTTTTGTATCGTAACTGTTACCTGTTTCGCACGAAAACTTTCCAAAAATGTCACTGAGATTGCTGTCATACAAAGGGGTGTTTTTTTTTTCTTCCGTGTGTGAACCCACTCAAAGAATGTTTATGAGCGGTCAGCCGCACAGGGGGTATGAGAGCTGTGTCAAAGTCCGGTCGCACGCTAGCTCTCGGTGAGTTTTTATTTAAGCGCAAAGGAAGCGTTCAGCCTTTGCAGCTCTGTTTGCTAGCTGCTCAGCGGGGAGGGGTAAGCAAGTTACAACATCTCAGGGCACCGGGGCGAAATGTAGTCGGGACAGTAAACCTAGGCAGCATGTCTCTGGACTGTGGGTCGAAACCGGAGTTCCCGGCGAAAACCCACGTTGCCGCGGGGACGACATGCACATTTCGCAGGCGGTTTGTGACCCTTGGGTTAAAGGCGCTCTGTAAATGGTATTATTATTTCACGAAGAAAGACACCCGAGCCGGGAATCGAACCGAGAACCTTCTTGCTGCAGCGCTATTCACCGCACCACCGTGTCGCCCCTTAATCCCTACAGGGTGGCGGGGAGCCGCAGCCTATCCCGGTATACACAGTGCGCACGGCAGGGCTATGCCCAGGATGGGACGCCAGTCCATCGTAGGGCAGCGGGGCCAATTCGGTCCGGCCAATTAACCAAAGCAGCAGGATGTCTTTGGACGGTGGAGGAAATCGGAGTACCGGCGAAAACCGAGGACCCTGTAGACAGTGTAGAGGATTCTGCGAGTCCTGTAGTGATAATGAAGCCAATGTCTTGTTGTGCAACACCATCTGGTGGCGATACTGGAAGATACATTATTCCAGACAGAGTGACGTGGAGACATACGTACGGTCCTTTAATTGGACAGAATTCTTAGTGATATTGCCCAAGTGACATTGACATACCGCCTGTGAAACGAGGCGGCAGGGAGGCTCTGAGGTCACAGCGCTGGATCGGCACCGATGCGAAACATGGGTTCGAATCCAGTAACCCTCCTGCGATTAAACCTCCCCGCAGTCGGCTTCTTCCCACGTGGCAAACCGTCTGTCATGACACCGGTCGGACATGTTTGATGCGTCGCAGGAATCCCGTAAAGAGCTTGCAAGCTCACTGGGTATTATTCTGCTGTAATAATAAACATATATCTATCTCCCCGCAGCACTCTCCTAATCAGTACTCTGGAAGCTCAGGAAGGGGTATTCTCACTGGAAGATGGACACACCTGAAACTAACCGTAACCAGTTCTAAAAATGAACTGCAAGTAACAGTCTTCACCCAGAAACTAAGAACTCAGGACGCATGAGGATGCCTCCAACGTGGGAGGCGAAACGTCGCGAAGCACAGAGAGGGAGCGCTTGACACGGCTATCCCGAAAGAACATGGTTTTGTATTTGTTCTTAAACAAGTTTCTACACCTGATAAAATCACCTTAATCATTGTTTTAACATTAATATTAGCACAAAATGAATACGAATATCCATCCATCCATTTTCAGAAACCGCGTATTCCTGTAACAGGGTCGCGGCTAAATACGAATAACGAAAGATAAATCGTCGATAAGACGAATGCACCGCAGAGGGACATAATACTTCTTCTTCTTTGCGATTCTTCGAAGCACGATGGCTAGCTTCTGGACATCGTCGTCTTTCAGCTTGGCTTCGAAGTGTTTGGTAGAATTCGCAGGCAATACCAAGTACTACCTGACAGGGATCGCGACGTGAACGCTTCTACCTTGACCCCCACATAATACTAAACGTGCGCAGAGGCAATTTCAAACGAAAGCTGGTGTTATACCGCCATCTCCCGACCATCTTACGGATGAAACCTGGAACAGCCTGCAGCCACACCTACTGCGTCAAACACAGTCCCCTACAGCCTTAAAAAAAACCTCTTAAAAAGTCACCTTTTCACTGACTCACAACAAACCGATTGAGCAGGGCTCTGCGCCTCTGAATCAACGGGTGCAACGCGCCCGGAGAAAATGCGCCACGCGTTACAAAAGTAGATTATTATTATTATGATACATCTCTGGCTGCTTGTGAGCCAGAGGCGAGCCGATACATCGCACAAGGACGAGGTGCCAGCGAGACGTACAAGATGAGAAAAAGTGCTGGTTGTGAGTCTGCATTAAAATACAGTTGGGAGGTTGGGCTGCAGAGAAAGCTCTCAACGTCACCAACACCAGTGGTGACACGTCTATCCCGAAATAACAGCTCTGAAGAGCAACCATCAATAACCGTATCTCATTACGACCAACACTCCGCATGGGTACACTGTGTAAGGCTCGCCACGGCTCCCCGCTCTGGGTGCACTTTGTAAATGTGCTCACCTAGGGGAAGGGCTGCGGGGGTTGTGTGGTGGGGGGCTCCCGGCCGGGGCCCCCCAGGTGTGTCTGTGGGTCTTTGCAAGTCTACAGGTCTCTGTGAGTCTCTGTGTGAGTCTATGGGTCTCTGTGTGATGAGCCACCTGACCGGCCCAGTCAGCATTAGGCAGAGGATGCGTTGGATTTGTGAGCGGTTATGTTCATAACTCGACAGCAGGGCATGCAAGAGTCGTACTCTTCTGCGGGAGAGTGTAGAGCAGTGAGCTGGGACCTTCAACCACGATGAACCCAGTCACCTGCATTAATGGATAACCCTCAGATGTTTGGTGTCCCCTAACCTCCGTCACCCACATGCCTGACACACTTGGCCGCGGTACTGTTTGGTATGGAACGGCCAAGTCTGGTCATCGAGATGAGACATCACAGGAAGCCGGGTAATATTAACTACACAGCCGAATAAATACTTCACCGGAGTTAATATATTAACACTGCTCCCAAGGATTTCTCGCTTGTGCTGTATAGCTCTCGGTTGTGTTTTTATGTTGTAAGATGCTACTCGGTTATGGCAACGTATGTCATCCTTGGCCAAACACCCAACAAGAGTATTTATGTCTCAATGCAGTTTATTGTTTTACAATGGTCATGAAAGCCTTCGAGTTAATTTTAAGAGCTCTTAAGTTTGTGTCTTCACCAATGAAGTCCCTGCTTTTGTAATAAGGGAGTTTTTTTAAACGCAATAGTTTCTGATGTAAGTTTTCACGGCTCGATTCACGATGGTTGCTATTCATAGCTGTTCTTTCGGGATAGCCGTGTCGAGCGATCTCCATCTCTCCCTCGCGACGTTTCGCCTCCCAAGTTGGAATCATAACGCCCGATGATGCTTCCAACGTGGGAGGCGAAACTTCACGTGGGAGACATGGAGATCGCTCGACACGGCTATCCCGAAAGAACAAGCTCTGAAGAGCAACCATCACATCTGTCTTTTTATATGTCTCATAGGGACTGCGAGGTAGCTGGAAGTTGTCACTGAAGCGATGTATTCTTGAATGTGAATGTGCAGAGTGTCATCCCCCGTGTTTGCATGGGGGATAACCGCGTTCTCCAGTCGCCTTACTCGTGAGCTCAAACACCCATCAAATGGATTTGGCCAAATATCCCAATGCGAGACCCTCCTAAGGATGATATTGAGACCCAGTGATGCTTCTTGAGTGCATAAACGATATTCTTACATCGTATTAAACCTCCGAGTATATGAATCGTATCATATAAATGGCAGTCAGATATGCATTTGGTTTGCCAGAAATGAATAAAGAATTGTTGCCTCAAATGCAATGCAAAGTACCGCACTTTAAAACCAGGTTTTAGGGACGTAACACAGTGACTGAATACTGCGCATGCAAGTAGAAACTTACTTCCGTGGAGTTATTCTTTGCAAGTTGTGATAGTCACCAACTTAGCATGTGTTCTATTCGCTCAGTGTTCTATTCGATGGTAAATAAACAGCCAGCACATAGGGAATGATTTACCCAGACAGGTTAATCAACTCGCCCGTTCATTGCTTCCATGTCTCAGCACAATTTCGAGTTCAAGGCTGAATTATTATCGTGCATTTTCAAAACACACGATTTATAAACATTCCTGCCGGATGTAGCATTTCACGGCTCTTTTCATGATGGTTGCTCTTCAAAGCTGTTCTTTCGGGATAGCCGTGTCGAGGGAGAGAGCGCTCGACACGGCTATCCCGAAAGAACAGCTCTGAAGAGCAACCATCATTCCTACAAGACACAAGTTAAATACTGACTTCTACATGCTGACGGAATGCACCTATGCAGCGATGAGAAAAAAACTATCACGTAAAACTTAATTAATGCATCATCACCATCAGCCATGATCTATACACTGCTTGATGAAGGCCTCCCCATTGCCCATTGGCATTCCAAATGCTCGATAATGCCGAAATTCACCTCTGTCCCGCACACGAATGGAGTTCATCGCTCATAAAGTTCCTCTCAAGAGATTTCTATCCAATGGCTACCAGGTTCGTCTGTCGGTCAGTATCCCTTCTAGGAATGTATGTTGCCCAACCTCACTTGCTTTTCCTCCACAATTAATATGGTTGTTTGTGTTTTTCACTCGTGCCCTGTAATGGACTGGCATCCCATCCTGGGTATAGCCCTGCCTTGCGCCCTGTGTCTGCCGGGATAGACTCCGGCTCACCGCAAACCTGTACAGGATTGATCATGGAGCCTTTGAAATAATAATAATAAACATCTATGGACGGGCAATTCTCATAGATCGAGCCGTGAAAAACCTCCATCAGTAGTAACACACGGCGTTTTGCAAGTCCATGGTTGGTCTGCAGCTGCCACGGAGTCTAAAGTTAACACATGCCAGCAGTAACGCTCCGGGCCAAACTAAACATTCCCCGAATGTAAACACAGCACAGGACATTGTGTGCCGTGACGCCCAGTCGTGTGGGCTCTGCTCTGCATTAACACACGGAGTTCGCCTCTCGAAGCAGCCCCTCGCCCTCCTACATCCACGCAAAAGAATGCATCTATTTCTGAAGACCGGTGGCACGGAGGCAATGTTTTGTTTAAACAGGGCGAGATCGGGCCGGCCCGGCTTCCTCCAGAAATATCCGGTAATTTTCACAGAGTGGAACACGTTGTGTCGCCCCGTTGTTCTGCCGACGAAAGGCAATGGTCAGGCGCTGGCATGTCAACACCGGCTGGAAGAGGAAAGACCCAAAAGCCTTAAAACCTATCGGACTATGTAAGTACATGCGACTGGGGGGCAATGCAGGTAGGTACGTATCGTGCAGCACCCCTCCTCCGTGAGTAGCCGGCTACGCCTGGGGGAAACCAAAGCTGCAGCTAGGCTTGGTCACCCACGACAAAGATAAAGATCTCCCATATAGACTTAACAGACTGTGGGGGTCAAGTGCTGTTAGCAAGCACCCATGAAGGCCAGTACGGCACACGAGGGGGGGTGGGTGGCCAGCACCACGCCCGGCCTCATTTGTCTCCCTAGTGGCGATGCTTACATAGGTGGGGTTGTCAGCTACGCGGTTAGCCGGCGCCAACCTGCCAGACAATGCGTCCTAAATATTATGTTATCAGCCAATTCATTAATAAGGTTTTTTTTAGTTTTGAGAGGAAACTAGAGAACCTGGAGGAAGCCAACGAAAAACAAGGGGAGGACACACAAACTCTGCATAGAAAGGTGCCCTAAGCGGTTCGATGGCAGGACCTTGTTTTTGTGAGGCGCGAATGTTACCACTGCGCCACCCTTACGCCTAATTAGCTGGGTAGACAGGTACCATTCCTACATCTATATTAATTAATCAACTATTAAATAAATATTTCACCCGCATAATCCTTTGGGTCGGAACATCTTGTCAGCGAGGGTTGTCAGGTGACATACAATACATAGCAACCACGGCATGACGCACTTACAAACGTTTTAAAATCTACAAGGATTTCGAATCGTACAGTGAGGGGGGTACGTTGACACTGCGTCAGAAACCAGACCCGTCAGATCGGCCTAAGCCTCATACTGTAGTTTCACAACGGAAGCCCTGGTCAGGCGAAACATCCCAATAAACATGGCACGTTGAACCAAACAACGTGATAATGTTTCCCAAACGTCCTATGCGTTTACTGGGTTGGTTAAATTCCACAGTTGCCACCTGTCCTGATTTTTCCCAGGATCGCATTCCTATCTGGGGCAGCTGTGCTGGGAATTTCTGTGTGTTTCCACGGAGCAAGTTATTCAAAGTCTGTGGTTCTGCCAGTTACACGTACAGTCCTCGCTCTTATTCTGTTTGCTAGTTGAAATTATCGTGGGAACCTTTAATTTAAGGATTTGGATTAGGTTGAGACTGACCGCGCATTCTCGTGTCTGTCTGGGCGATCGTTCCGTTGTTCAAGCAGCTAGCTGTGCCTATAAATGAGACTGCGCCTCTTTAGATTTTACTTAGGTAAACTCATAAGCGGCGGCACGTTGGCGCGGTGAGTAGCGCTGTTGTCTCACTGCAAGAAGGGTTCGAACCTACGCGGACACGGGGAGAACATGCAAACTCTACACAGAAAGGCACTGGCTCGGGTGCCTGCGGACTAAATTGTGATGGACTGGCATCCCCTCACGGGTATTACCCTGCTTTACACCCTGTGTCTGCCGGGATAGGCTGCGGTTCACCATGACCCTGTACAGGATTTAAGCGGTTTCTGACAATGGATGGGATGAAACCCATAAACGTTCACGACAGTGGCCTGAATAGCATGCAATAGAGCTAACGCACGCTCGTGACATCTCGCGTGCGTTACAGCAGAGGGGCCTTGTGATATTCACGCGCAAAAAGTGGAACAGATTGTATGAACATCACGGTAAGCTTTCCCGAGATAAAAATAGAGTGATTTATTTGGAACAGGTTTCTAATTTTACGACAGGACTCTCCTTTCGCAATGTCACTTGATGCGATCTGGAATTTCAAGGCGCGGTTCCACATCTGGAAATTTCCATAAAGATGGTAAATATTGTCATGCAACGTTCGTATGACATTGTGCGCACGAGGCTGGGTGCACTGATATTTTGTAAATATTATGTGACTTTCTCAACAATGTATTGAGTCCAAAATTCTGTTAAGGCTACGCGTGAACGCACAAAAGCATGTTGTCATCAAACACGGTTACCGTACTGTATGTTAAAGCACAGCTTAAGTTTGGCCAAAATCACGTTTAAGCTTAAGAGAAATAACAATTGACGGGATAAAGTTGCTCACGACAGCGATGTAATTAATCTACATACAAGCAACTTTAAATACGTAGGAACGCTAAGTAAGCATGTGGCGAATGCATCTATTCTTTGATTTTTAAACATTCGCACATTTCGAAATGGACGTGAGAATAGAAAATTATCAGTACCTGCGGTGAGCCAGAGCCTATCGCGGCAGACACAGGGCGCAAGGCAGGGCTAAACCCAGGATGGTGCGCCAGTCCATCGCAGGACACGGGGGACAATTTAGGCAGCATGTCTTTGGACGGTGGGAGGAAACCGGAGTATCCGGGAATCAAACCTGAGGCGGTAGTGCTGCTCACCGTACATAATTTACAATGTATGCAAATTCTGAATGACAACGATGTCCAGAAGCTAGCCATCGTGCTTCGAAGAATCGCAAAGAAGAAGACCAAAATTAATGCAAATAAAACCATGCAACACAATGCAAAAGTGAAGCGAGGCAAATCAAATAATGACCATGCACCCAATCGCGTCGAGCTGCGTTGTTTACACGCCTCGTCATATACACCTTGAGACTTGCTCTCAAGAGCTGCACTAGCCTGGCGATGCCTCCAACGTGGGCTGCGAAGGAGAGCGGTGGAGGAACGCTCAACGCAGCTATCCCTAAAGAGCAATTCTCACACATCGAAGCGTGAAACCCTACATCAAGACATACCCGTCAAGAGTCGGTGAAATCTGACCGCTGTGAGCGAGATACCCCCGAGGTATCTAGCAGAAAGGACCTTAAACCGGGTCACATTTACCGCGGTTAATAGCGCTGTCAAAATCGTGCTGCGGCTTAATGCCCATCAGATGGATGTCTCCCGTTCCTCGGCGTGTGGGCAGGAGGGCACGGCACGCGAGTTGTGTCAGCGATATCCGGGAATGTGTTTACCACGGCCGCCACGCTGTGTAGGACGTTTATTCGACGTTGTAAGTTGCTATACCCAGTAAGGACCAGGTCCCCCTAACTTTACCGTGGTTCCCCTGGAGCACTTATGGAAACCATCCATCCATTGTCAGAAACCGCTTAATCCTGTACAGTGTACAGGGTCGCGGTGAGCTGGAGCCTATCCCGGCAGACACAGGGCGCAGAGGCAGGGCTATACTGAGGTTGCGACGCCAGGCCATCACAGGGCAACGGGGACATTTTAGTGATGCCAATTAACTTAGACAGCAGCCACGTGTCTTTGGACGGTGCGAGGAAACAGGAGTATTCTGCAAAATGCACGCGGACACGTAATATTCCATCAACGTCAAACCTAAATTCGAAACTCTTTTAATAACATTGACCTTCCGCATTAGGCCTATAATAGAAGTGGGTAACGTTTATTTTTTGCTAGGCTAGAACATTTCTTTTTTGCTATGTTATGCTCGGCAGTCGTGGAATGGAACATCCGCTTGGAGGTGCACCAAATAAAGCGGTTAAATCAACTCGTGTCCACGGCTAACGTGAAGGCCTTCGTGACCAATGTTCTCCGTAATGTATCTCTCCTCGTGCTGCACGTGGCGCGTGGATTCTTACAGCACAAGATCGTGAGAGATGGCGACAGCTTGGGGCGGTCTTCATCCAGCAGTGTATCGATCATGGCCCATGATGATGTCGAAAGGGAGTGTTGTGGAGTGTAATGGGTGAGATTCATGGTAGCGGATCCTGTTTCTTCCTTTTAAAAATAACCTAAACATGCCCCGCATATTTTCCCGTGACACACCCCCACCATATTTCACGCGTTGAAATGTAGCTATGCTATAAACACACATCATACCGTGTGCGTAATACTGTATTGCTAAGTGCATCGTGTGCGTATGATTGGTAATTGGTGGTAGTTTTTTTAGTGCAGGTTCATGCCATCAACAAGCTATCCACGTGGCACGTTCAATACAATGGAGACGTGTGGTAAATATAATATTTTGGCACAATATTTAATTTCGTCAGATCTAAAGAAAGCAGCTCGGTGTCGATGATCCAGTACTCACATTTCCACAGCTTGTTGTCGTCTTCGCTCGATCCAGGTGAGTCACAAGGAGATGCCGGACACCACCACAAAGCCGCTGGCAAACCACGGTTTAGCCAGGAACAACGTACAGTATTGGCATTTCCCTCTCGCCTTTAATGTCTACAGGTTGTGATGTTGCTGGTACTTCTTCATTAGCCTCATCGTCATCAGCAGCAGCATCCACAAGAAGGGAACTCCTTTTGTAAACAATGAGAATGATGAGTGGCCAGGAGGTACGTTGTTAAAATGTGTCCTAAACATGAAATGCTGTCTTCCCATTGCAGACAGAAATGGTACAAAGTCCTCCTGCGCTCCAAAGCCATTATAGGCTTCCCATAAACCCGTGCACTCCACACAGCCACAACTCACACCACTTCCCAGACGACCCTGCGCCAAGCGGGTGTATCCACCCTCCCAGAAGCCCTTGCGTTATGTGTCAGAGGCAACTCGGGCATGCCCCATATCAAATAGTAACATTGGCACATCACAATCAATGTGGAAAATCCATCTCCCGCAAGGGAGAAATTGCACCGTATTGTATCTTTATGGAAAACAAACCAGGAATTGAGTATAACTCTCCTTATGTAAGCAGTTATCGAGGTCTTTGTTGAAAAGATTGTTTACGTGCCTCACCTCGTTACCTAGAAAGGTACCTTTCAGTTCTTTAGAAGTTACCCGTTGTGCAATACAGTATGTGTAGCCCCAAGCAAGAGAAGCTGCATTGACTTGCAAAAAAAAATCCAGTTTTCCTGTGACCCAGTTTTGTTCATCGGTTGCGACTTTGCTCCATGGAGATAAATCGTTTTTATTATTGCCTTAATCCCACTCCGTTCAATAATGAATCAGCATAATGTCAGATTACCCGAACTTAACAGTTGTTCAAGACACACACACACACGAAACGAATGAAGAATGTACTGCGATTTTCTTTATTATATAGAGAACTTCAATATATACGGTCACTCAAATTATCATGGAAGGTTTAGACACCTGTGTCTTAAGCCCCTCGATAATCATCACCCTTTCTTTCCACACTATATAAATAAATATGCAAATGGAATACAGTGCCTATATCCCAAGTTTCGACGGGTGCACGGAAAAGACGGGCAAGTGCAATCATTCGTGACGCAAAATATACTGGAGTCTGCCATTCCATCAGAAATATCATTGTAAACACAACAAACCGCGTAGTTTTGAATTACATTGAACTTTTGGTCCCTCTTGTAGTGTCCTCACTTCCGAGACCGGAAAAGCCTCCTTTAATTTAAGTAACACTCTATAAGACGAACATGCCCCTCTCAGGTTGAGATACAGAGGAAGAATAAACTGTAATATACATTCTCAGAATGCCGTTATAATCTCACAGAGGCAAGCCTCTCAAGATAAAACATTTAACCCTTAAAGCTCAAGTTTTCATTGCAAAATGCAAAAAAATACGTGTCGAGAAAAGTGATCCAAATCGTAACCGCTTCAGAAGCTCGTCCGTCTGAAGTGAACAAGCACCGGCAGTACGCGCATCCTGCAGCCTGCACAGTCAACCATCATGTCAAGTGTTGCTTCTGATAACACGCATAAACGCATCCTTCAAAGTCCGTGACTTTAACCACTCCGAAATTAAGAACATCAACAGTTTTGAAGAGCCATTTACTAAGTGTTCTTAAACGTCTCCTCTGCACATCTTCCTCACACATTAAACCAAAGTTTTTTTTTTTGCTTTTCATTCCTTCGTGTTCTCAGTCAGAATAAATATACGCTGGTGACAGCTCTGCAAATTGTGAAAAAAAAATTCTACCCCAGAAAGCAACGGGTCTGACATCCAACCGGATTCAAAGACAACTGCCTGCTACTTTCGCTGGTGGATCGACTCAACACCAGACAGTTAGACGGCGCCACTCGCGCCAACGCTTTTGCTTTAGTCCTGTGCATCAGGATCAACCGTTGATGGTTCAAAACGAGAGCGGGAGAGGACCGCGCCCTTCAATCGCCGCTCTCCTCCTCGCGCACCGAGCCACTGGGGCCCATGTTCTCGTGCTCGTGCTTGATCTGCTTGAGGATGTGGATGAGGTTGCGCAGCCCGAAGATGTAATCCGAGTCCGGCCCCTCGTAGGCCACCGAGTCGTCGGTGAACTGCTGGCACGTGGTGTGCGCGAAGTCGATCATGCGCACGTCCGCCTTCGCCGCCTGGTCCGCGCCCGCTCCCTCGCTGCCCGGTTCCTCTTCCTCTTCCGTGCTGTCGTTGGCCTCCGAGGCCGACGCCCAGCCCTCCTGGCCCTCGTAGATGATGAGCAGGGAGCTGGAGTAGAAACGGTACGAGTCCTGACGCTCCAGCGCCGCCCGCAGCTCCGACAGCTTGCGCAGCACGGGCTCCAGGAGGTCCTTGCGCAGTCGCTGCCCGTTGTGGAAGAACTCGGCGAGCGTCTCCTTGAAGCCGTTCACCGACAGCTTGCGCCCGAGGTACTTGTTCATAAACATGTGCTGGGCAGCGTCTACCCTGTACACCTATCGCGCAGAAAATAAAATGCGTTTAGCCACGGGAGGTGTCGGCTGGAGCCACCGTAATAAACGATGCATACTCGTCTCGGATATCGAGGAAAAGTGGAGAACTTTCATCGTTAAGTAATACATCTAACAATCGGCCAGAAAAGAACAGCAGATGCACTTGTTATCACGAGCACAGACTGTACTCAAGCGATGAACTTTGTGACTGTTTGTACGAGAAAAGTTGACCAATAAACGACCCCGTGTCTCAGCTCGGTCCCTGAGCCCACGCACCAGTAAACCACAAACGCACCCATAACCAAAGTTCAATTATAATCCGTGAGATCACATGATTGGCTGTCTCACAAAAGCCACTGTTTCAGAATGACGTTCGGGGCTCGTGACAACCTACACACGTCAGCAGCGAACACCCATCCTTGTAAACCGGCCCTTGCAAGATTGTAGGTGCCAATGTACCATTACAAAGTGGCCAATCAATCTGAAACCTGGGTCTACGTCATTCTGTTATGCTGATAGAACCACGTCCAATGGAATAGAACGTTCTCGTTGAAAGAATATGAGGTTTGTACGACAACATAAAATGGGGGGGGGAACGGCTTTGTAGCGATTATCACACTGTGCTATGAGCCCAGTCACAGCTAACATTGGAGGCAAGTGGAATCTCACCTAGTCTTGGTTAGCCCAACCGTGCCCTTCCACAATGACCAGTGTGGTGAAATATGGTCGAGCAACCCCCATGACCAAGAGGGAATGGGCGAGATTTTTACTGAGCGATATCTGTATACATATTAATCGTACTGGGCATGCATCAGGTCACTGATAATTTCCTGGCCTCTCATTGGTCGACAGCCTTTGTCACGTCACAACCAGCCCACTAGATGGCATTCAGAGTATCTTGTAATTATTTTATCAATTTCATTTAGTGTATTTATTCAATTCATATAATTCACTTTCAGCTGTTTATTTATTCCCCTGGTCGTGTCACGTGATAGCTTTTACAGAGATGACGCGATCGGCTCAGAACCGATCGCATCATCGCCACGTCGCGGCCCGCACAGATGCCACGTGACCTAAACGGCCGCACGCCAACGTAAAGGCCGGCGCTGGTGAACGCTGGTGAACGCTGAACGCGACTGCGAATTAATGGCGAGGGTGCGAGAGCGGCTTGCGACGGACCTGCATGCCACACACGCGCACTCCCAGCACGGCCGACGTGCTCTGCTGGCACTTTCGAGTCTGCCGCGCCTGCTTCTCCTCAGAGGCGTCGTCGCCGTGCTGCCGCGTGCCCATCTTGAGGTCCAGGATGCACGGCCACGTGTACGCAGACACCAGGTTCTCCAGTAGAAGGAATCCTGAGAGCCGCTGGTTAAGGTCACACTTTCTGCAACGTTTAGTAAACACGCTGTTGGACCGTAACCGTATATCGCGGTGGAGGGGTTTGCGTAGTTCCAATAAACCACAGGGGGTGTGTGGCCTCGAGTATAGCACGACTGGTAGGGTCTGCCTTGATGAACAGGTCTGGAGGAAGGTTCCAGACACGTAGCGATCCGAAGTACCTCCGACTAAAGGAGGTTGACGTCTGGAAGGGTATCCGGCAGTAGAATTCTGCTACAATATCCTCGCGACTGGGGGACAACCGATCAACCCAGGTTAACCTTGATACCAGCCATATTAACTGGCAAATATTCCATCCATCCATTATCAGAAACCGCTTAATTCTGTACAAGGTCGCGGTGATCCGGAGCCTATCCTGGCAGACACAGGGCGCACGGCAGGGCTTATACCCAGGACGGGACGACTGGCAAATATTGTTTATTTTTAATGAAAATCGACCGAGGTTGGAAGCCATTAGGCATCGGCTCATCCAACGCACCACGCAGCTGGGCTTTGAATGAGAAGCAGCCGTACTGGCAACCATCAAGGATACTGTATTGATTCTTGTGCTTTGAATTGTCCTTCATGCGCTGCAGCTGCTGCTGGTGGCACTCCATGCTCCAGGGGTTCCCGCGGGTCTGCGCCGGCAGGTTCTCCGAGCTCGAGTCCCGCTTGTAGTACGCCACCTCCGATTTCACGCCACCCTCGCAAGACTTCTCCTGCCTGCTGCCCAGTCCACACAGCAACGTCGGAAACAGGTGAGTCACACTTGCCGGTCAAAATGAAACTCAAAATGAGAACGTGCCACACGTGATGTTGGAAACAAAATATGTTCACCAAGTAAAAAAAAGAAAATATTCATTTACAGCCCCTGATCCAATCTCGTCTTGGATCAAGCCCTCCGCCAATATTTCAATCGTATGGGGCTGTTTGACCATACTTCACCACGGTAGTAGAATTGAGGCCAATTCCAAGCCAGTCCGTGCCACCACTTCACCTTTTTTCTAAGTATACTTGGAACTAAGGTATTCTCTGCAATGCAAGTGAATGATTTTGCAATTTCTGGTGGTATGGCTATTACGCGTCATGGGAATTTCAACAAAAACTACATATTAGCCTAAAAACCACATGAAGCCCAGATCAAACAATACTCTATCCTTAAGTTTAAACAAACCCAGTCAAAACACATTAAATGGGTTTACTGAATTGTTTTGGAATTATAGAATGTGTGGGACACTAATATAAAGGAAGTTGTACCCCCTGTTCAACGTGTAAAATAGGTTTTTCCTCCATTTGCAGTCTGATTAAGTTTAAATTACCCACATATTAGAACAAAGCGTTTCCAAGAAATTCCCATTTACATAATTATCTCGACCCTTACCGAAAACATACATTTTGACTAGTGGTTAAACGTCAGAGTACGACTTGTCTGAAATTTTTTTTCAGGGGTTGCACTTCGCCATTAAGTGCGTTGCCATCGGCGTGCCGTACCGCCGAGTAATTCGTGTGCGACGCAACTTGCGCGCGAAGACGCGAGCGTGTCGGTGCGTCGTCCCTACCTCCTCTTCTCCGCCGAGGAGGACTTCTGTTTGCCGGCGTCGGCGTGCGGCTGCTCGGAGTTGCCGGACGGCGCGGGAGCGGCGCCACCGTGGCAGTTGTTGTTGTCCCAGCGCGGCTGCTTGCGCTTGGGCTGTCCGCACTCGAGCGAGTACCTGCGCTCGTAGCGACCGCCCGCGGCCTCCCCTTCCTCCGTCTGCGGGTAGGCGATGAGGCTCGTCTTGCCATCTTCGTCCTCCTCGAAACTCACCGAGACGACACCTATTCGCAAGCGCCCGGGTTACGGGGATCGGGGGGGAGGGGATTGAAGAGAGCACGCGTTTAGCGACGATTGCCTTGGAGCGAGAAAAATGCCGGAGCTCAAGAGACTCGGCAATTTGTTTTTTGTTCTCTTACCGTGGCAACGTCACATCTTGAGAACAAATGTGAGGGCGGGTTTTTTTTTTGATCCACCCTCACAATCCGCCGAAGCTATAACCTAATATGAAAAGTGACACATGGGACACAGGTAGCAAATCTGCACATTGCAATATATATATATATATATAACAATCTTCCACGTAACGTGTTCCGTTAGTCTACTGAACTGGTGTGCCATTCAAAGAACGACAAAGACGTTTGCACAATATATCGCTTTATTGACCACATTTGAAAAAAAAAAATCCGTTTTCAAGTGCAAAAGTGCTAATCACAACCAAAAAAAAGAATCCATTGATGCACGTGAGAAATTGCACAGCAAAGCATACACAAGCACCGTTTGCAAAAAACAAATCGCAAAGTACAGTATGTTACAACGTAGCAACAAGTCGTAAAATACTGTAATGTTCATAGCATAATAAAGTGCATTTTACAGCAATTTGTCATTTACAAACGTCACGTAAAACAAACAAAACTGCCAGTGTTCATGTGCAAACCAGGAAAACAAGTAACTGGACATTAAGATAGCAATCAGCCTCATCCCAGTCACTTTTAAAAATGTTATTTTGTCCAAACACGAAAAAAAACATTTTTTTCATGGCATTTATTCATAAAACCACCAGCAAAATGTTTTCAAGCATCACCACCATCACTGTATTTACAATCCACAAAACGTCGCAAATTTGGGAGAACGCAAAAAATTACGACGCGTCGTCGACTGCGGGTAAAAAAAAAAACCACCACGACACAAACACCGCTGTAAGAATAGTCCTTTGTTTGTAACATCGACGCGGCGGCGGTGCTCTATGTCTGTGCCGATGCAGTCCGTTGCCCTAGCACCGGCGGGTCGCTTGCCACTGCGATGGAATTTTACCGGAGCAGCAGCAGCAGCCCTGGCAAGACTCCAGCTAAAGCGGCAGGGCACCCGTGTGGCAGATGCTGCTGCTGCTGCGGCGGCGACGCGAGCGTGCGCGGTCCTTGAGCAGACGCAGCCCTGCCCCCCGTTCTCTGGCCGCGACCGCGGGCCCCTTGTTGTGTCTAACGAGCGAAGGCCCCCAAAGAAAAGCCACTCGGGCACGGCCGCCTATAAGCCTTACAAAGCGTTGGCACCTAAGCCTGGGAAAGACACATCGCGGGAGACTCAAGCATCACGATCTCGCGAGCGGGGCAGGCAGGGGAGGGGAGGAGGGTCTCTCGCATGAGGAATGTTAGAGAACAGTGAAAAAAAACCATCACAGCAACCAGCCGGTAACTGAAGCGAAACCGGATCGGCAAGTTGGTTGTTTGTCAGCGCACGTACGACAGCACCGCGAGTCACTGGGGAAAACCGTGGGCACAAAACGACACGTCCAGAGCATCGACACATGCAGTGGCAAGAATCACCCGGGCGGGAGGGGGATAGAAACTCACCTTTGTACTGCGGCACGAAGCCCGCGATGTCGAGCGGCAGGCTCTCGTACACCTGGTGCTCGCGCTTGATGAGCGGCTTGCAGATGGTGGTGTCGTTGAAGCGGAGGACGCCGGTGTGTCCCCCCACTTGGTGGACGAACGGCTCCAGCAGGACACCCCCCTTGTTGATATTATAATTGTCCATTTCGGATAGGATCGGGCTCATTCTGTCACCCCGAAGCGCGGCGGTTTCCCTGAGAAGCGCTTGGCCTCGGCCTTCACCTAGCAACCTGAGCAGAAACACAACAAAAGGAAGGTTTCGCGTTAGAGTTGGGCACGGCGCTGTTTACGAAACGTCTCGGTCGTTTGGTCAGTGGTTCTGAAAGCGTTGTGTGAACTAAATCAATGACGTGACCTGCAGTTGAGACATTCGATTTAAATTCGCATAATTTGTGTAGGAAACATGTTTTTATTTCACTTAATAATAATGTAATAATTTCAATGTGTCGATGCTACGATTTGGACTCGGCGAATACAATTCCAAAATACTACGCGCGGTAAACCTCGAACAACATACGAGCGGGCTTAAAAACCCTCTAAAATTCCGGCCGAAAATAAAATCCCACAGCAAAAATTCAACCGACGTCCCACCGTCAAAAAAATGTTCCCAAGACTGACCGCGGTGTCAGACGTCGAACGCTCTCTCACGTACCAACGGGCTTACGCGTAGCCACCAATGACAAAGGCAGGGTTAACTAAAGGGAGCAACGGTACAGCGGAGACTTCGTTCTCTGCCCGCTCGCAGCGCGTTATGTAAGCACGCAGAGCGTACTGTCGAATAATAAGCCCTGCTGCCAACCGAGCTGCTACGTCACCAGTTGTGACAGCACGCCGACACGGGAGAAACTGACACGCCTATTCCGCTCACGCCACGCCCCTATTCCGCTCACGCCACGCCCCTATTCCGCTGACGCCACGCCCCTATTCCGCTGACGCCACGCCCCGTCGCACGGAAGACGACTCCCTAATTGGTCGGTGTGAGCGGCAGGAAACGTGCTCGCTGCTAACAGACCCTGGCAACAACGCAGCGGCCAATAGGATTTGCACCGGAGAACAAGAACCCGCGACCGATTTTTACACCCTTGTTTATTTCACATCCTAGGTACCCCCCCGATTACGAAACGAAACACGCACCCACATATATACACACACAAAAACATGTTTTTTTTTCCTTTTCCACGTTTTAAATTGTAGTACCACGACTGCCAGACAATAAACTATCGTCAGGTTGTTGTGCGGCTTTCGACAACGTAACGGTCAATTACCAAAAAATCAAGTGTTTACCCACCTTCGGTAAAATAGGACAGGAGAACCGTGTCACTCGCGGGAGCAGACATGGAGCACAACTAGGACATTCCGAACCGAGAGGTTTCGGCTCTGCACATACCACTGACAGATGATCAAAAAAAAAAGAATGCGGCAAAGCCCACGTGACGCATTCACCCTGAGCCCGCCTCCTAGCCACACCAACCCTATTGGATGACCTCACTTGTTTTTTTACCCTTAGAGGGAACAGAAAAACAACCCGAGGCGCAAAAACACATGGACCCGACATGAGATCCCTGCTAACGTTATGCGTGAAAATCGATTGCGTGTCCTGCTGCTAAAAACAATTTTATTGTGAGATATATATACATACTTTTGTTGTGTGCTTCGCAGCTCATGTGCAATGCAAAATGTTTATTGTGTGCACGTAATTTTAAGAAAATCCATTGCGAATGCGCTGACAAGGTGATTAGTCATTTTTATCACGCGTGAACTAAAATATTGGTCACGTTGCATAACTGGGATGCTGTAAACACGACATTATGCAAAGCTGCAGTATAAATGGAATGTCATGGCAAACATTCCGCATTGATTTACTTTCTATTACATGGAACAATATTTGGTTTACGACACATCAAAATTGAATTTATTTGCATACATACACTGCCTATGTATTATGCGGTCAAAATTATGGTTGTTTTTACAGGGTACTACTACTGCTCCTTGACATTCAAAGCCACCCCTATCACCATCTGTTTGAAGCAGTTGCTAAGGATTATGCTGCAAACATGTCGTTACAAGTGTTTTTTACGCTAAATAGGGAAGGATTAGTGGGTTGGAATTTATCACGAACAGACCCCGAATGGAAATCCTCATTTAGTATTAGTCTTCGTTTTGTAACGAGCACGACATTTTAATCCAAAAAATGTATTTGGTGCGACTGCTAAGTGGCTTTAGCAGGCAATAGCAGGCAGTGTTTATGCAATAGCAAAGGTGTTGACATGGGTGCAAAAACGGACTCCCATAACAAAGCACAAATATCCGTTTAGTTGGTATATGCAAAGATTGCTATACACAAATACAGCATTCTTGTGGAAAAGCTATTGAAGGACTTTAGTAAAAAAAAATTGGTGATTGTTAAATACACTATAAAAATTTACAGTGTATTAACGAATTGCGTTAAACGATTTTGGAATTTCAATACTTTTAAAACGGAATACATACACATGACTGAACACTGGATTAGAACATTTATACAGATTTTTCAAAGTGTATCACAAACACGCGTACATAATGGTCTTCTCCACCTACATTCTGACGACCCCTACTATGCAGTGGCATATTTAGTGGCATATAGGTTCAGGGCAGAATTCAGGAGGCTAATAGACAGATGTGTGTTTTGCATGGTAGGAGATGGTGATATAAAAGCTGAACTCCCTTGGGGGAAATGTGGAAAACATTCTGTTCTCAGCAATCCACTGTATCCCTTGGCAACAATAATGAGGTCTCGCAGTCACAGAGGGGGGTTCAAAATGCTGACCATCTTACAGCTGCCCACAAAACGGCAACAACGCGCTGGTAGAGCTATAGCCCATGCATAGGGAATTCTAAAATAAATGTACAGTGTTGTATGATGCATTGACACAGGACGACCAGAAAAAAAATACAATAGGTCGTTTTATATTTTCGCGAAATAATGAGTTGCATAACTGAACCTTGTCATTTTCCGAAATGCTCGCTTGATTTGTAACGATTGTTTGGTAAAAACAATGCAAAATTAGAGAGATTTATGTTGCGTGCATACAAAATGCATTGTTTAGGTTTGTTCCTTAGTAAAGAATTTGGCAACACTAAATGAGATGTAATGATAACTCAAATTCCACATAAATCTGCCAAGACCAATACATGTAGGAAAATTGTATTATAGTCTAGTATAAGCGGTTGCCGTGTCTCACAATTGGATCTCAAAATAACAACTTAGCTCTCTTTGGAACGTTCAAAAACCCCGCTATTCTCAACCGGAAAGCAACAATCAGGTGGGCCGCGAGCGCCACCTAGTGGTCCGTGGAGACTGTACCCAAGTGGGCCCTGAGGTGCAAAAGGTTGAGCACCCCTGTTTTATTGACAATCTTCTTCTCAATGACAGGCTAGATGACAATTAATATGTACTGATTACACTTCATTTAGACCCCTGAGCCACCCAAGTAAATAGGACGTGGCCCGTTTGCCAAACCCAATGGTCTAAATGTCGCATCCACCCAGGATTAAATTTCGCATCCGACCACTAATTTGCGTGGGGAATTTCTAAAGCATGGCGCCTGCCATGAAGTACACTTGTACTTCCTATTTCGCAAGTCCGAGGTCACGATGTGCGTGTTTAAAATCCCACGTCCAAAACTTGATCTTAACCTTCAGCTACGTACTATGCTTGTATACAGTCTAAACTGTCGTGAAAAAATGAACCTCGAGTTGGACAAGGAAAACATATTTCTAGTCAAACCCACACTTGTAAAATGACATGTTTTTGGAAAAAGTATTTGCGAACTGAGTATGGTTTTTCATCACCAACCCACACAGATCAGTATGGTATAGTATAACCAAACACCCCTCATTACCCACACGGAATGGGGAGCCCTCATCCAGCAGTGGATTCACAATGGAATTGAAGTAATTATTAAGTTCGTATAATATATATGTTAACGTATTTGATAAATGTCTATACACGTGTAAGTATACTTGGAGTATTATACATTACAACAACCGCCATTCGCCACTAAGTTGCTGTGTGATGTCACCATGGCGCTTGTGCCAGTCCATGTGCACTTTACAGTAAACACACAAACACAAGCATTATGCAACACGAAGTTGTTTTTATACCCCAACTGGAGATTAAATGAAACGTTCCTTTTTTACCAGGAAAACACCATATTTCCTTCAATATGCTAATAGTAGTAATGAATGTTCTGCCCTTCGGTGTAGAATTCGCATATTAATTACTATAAAAATTCAGCTGTCAACACAGCAAGGTCCCAACAGTGAGATCCAGTCCACAAAACATGCCAAGGGTAGAAGACCCAATCATTCATCTCTATCCCTACCACCATAATAATAACAATCATCACCATCATCATTATCCCTCTTGGGATGGAATAATAAGCACAACATGGTTGAGGCAGCACTACTCGATTGGAAAGTCAATAACAGTTGTTGTGTTAAGCACAAACTTTTTAGTGTCACAACAATACTAATAAAATACAACAATGTATATTATGTATATTCATGTGTTAGGCAATACTTCACGAGCAGTCCTAGAAACCTGGAATTTCCACCACCAAATCAGGACTGCCAATGGAGGGAAAGAAAATCCTGAGACTTTTGGTTCTTAGGTTCACCGTGGCAATACCTGCAGGGTGGATAATATAAGTACCAAGTTATCCAGATCCACATTCACTCGTGGAGGCTTAAATCGGTTTTAACGCAGTCATAGAACTATGGGATTGTAAGGGAGTCTAATGTCTCCAGACAAAAAACACGTATTCAATTATAAACCAGATGGTATCCACTTGCATAGCTTCCTGAGGTCTTAGTGATAAAATACGAAGTAATGGTGCCTTGAATGGCAAATCTATGGCAGAAAACTGCAAACAATAATTACTTTGGTTCTTTTGGACTTAAGTGATTAAACTGGGGGTTAGCGTTTAAATTGGGGCTTGGTTTCGGGTTTGAGGTTATGGATAGGATGTAACATACAGTATAGGGTTTATGAGTTAGGTCTCATTGGATTAATTTAGGATTTAAGGGTTCTGGTTTATGGGTTAGAAGTTAGAGGTTGGGTCTTAGAGTTTACAGTTATGGAATACAGTTTAGGCTTATGGTTTTAGGATTGTGGTTTTTTCTTTTGTCCTTTGTCTTATAATTCGTTGCTACCGCTTGACTCTCAGTTTTCTGTCTCCCCGTTGTTGTTGTGCCGTTGTCTCCACAGCTCGGAAAAAAAACCCCAAAAAAAAATTGTTGCTGATTTTCCGTGCTCTGTCGTTGTTGACATGTCGTTCTCTCTGCAGCTTTGTGCAGCGCTTTGTGACCCTCGGGTGAAAGGCGTTATGTAAATGCTATTATTATTATTATTAACAGTGCTGTACTGCACTCAAATGCCCACGCATCTTGCCCTGGGTTTCGGACAGCATTCTCGGCTCTAGACTCAACATCGACGGTTCATGACTCATCAATAGGTGGGTAGAGGGAGTTGGGTATGCACGGTATGACAAGTTATCTTGAACTTGTCTTAACTGGCTTTATGATTGTTCTTCAACCAGCTGTTACCACCACCACAATCACCCAACACATGGCACTCGCTTGACATCACGATCTACGGCAGGCTTTCCCCTCCCCACAACGTCCAATGCTATGTAGCTCTTTTAGTAGGTGTTTTATTTAAACTGGAAGGAACTGTTGAGCTATGTAGCTCTTTTAGTAAGCAAGTTAGTAGATAATGTGGGCCTTCCATGCGGGCTTCGGGGCCTGGGCCTGCTCCGGCGGCCTACCACACCCGCGGCCTTGCGGGCCAAGCCAGGTCAGGTCGGGCCAAGCTGA
>JAZEWU010000025.1:3899995-3928904 GCA_036362915.1 Geotria australis | reverse complement strand
ATTGAATTGAATACTCGGAATGGGAAGCCGGGGGCAATTTAGTCAGGCCGATTAACCTAGGCAGCAGGTCTCTGGCCTGTGGGGGGAAACAGGGGTACCCGGCGAAAATCCACGCGGACAAGGGGAGAACATGCGAACTACACACGGAAAGGCACCCGAACGGAAACGGGACGTTCTTGCTGCGAGGCAGCAGCGCTACTTGTACAAGACAGGACAACACACAATATATTAACAGCCCAACGCCGTTACACAGAGTATATTAACACACGCTGCGTGACAACAGTAATACCGTAATTATCATACATTTCGCATTCAACTCAATGCGTCGGCAAATTCCCCATTTAATCAAAATCCAATTGAAAACTCCTCTCAGGAGCTTGCTCTTTCGGCATATCCGTGTCGAACCTTCCTGCTCTCTGTGCTTGCGGAAGGGAACGCTCGACACGGCAATCTCGAAAGAGCAGCAAATCATCACACACCGAGCCGTGACAATCCCAACACCGACGCACAGTCACCACAATGGCTGCGGCAAGGCCGCACCGGTGCCTGCCACTTTCCTGAACGTCACCTCACGACAAGTCGCGGTAACGGGCGACCGCGCGCAGCCGCATAAACACATCGCAAAGCGCGTCTCTTAGCACGATTGTAAAACCTTAAAGCGATAACCCGCCCCCAGGGGACGAACGTAGGTCTCTGTGTTTGACCTTGGCTCGAAAGACTTACGCGAGGCCCAGCTTCAAAGCTTGACGCGAAGGCGACACAAGGGTGTGGTGAACCGGCCGGCGGGTGACATTACGTCATTTGTATAAGTCAGTGGCTGTGACGATGACGCCACGGGCGCCCCGTCTGGTTGCGTGTGTGTTGAAAGAGACGTCACAGCCACAAACGTGTTTATTTGGACTTTGTTGGATCAAATCTACAATAACATCATCATCATCATTGTCAGAAACCGCTTAATCCAGTACAGGGTTGCGGTGAGCCGGAGCCTATCCCGGCAGACACAGGGCACAAGGCAGGGCTATACCCAAGATGGGACGCCAGTCCATCACAGGGCACCGGGGGCAATTTAGTCAGCAGGCCAATTTACTTATGCAGCAGCATGTCTTTGCAATAAAATTGAAGGTATTTTTTTGAAGAGAGAATGACTCGGAGGAAACCGCAGAGAGGCAGGGGGAAGGCTGCCACGCGGTTAGCCGATGCCAACAGTTGCCTGAGACTGCATGCTATATATTATTGTGGTATTGGCCAATTACTGAATGAGTGTTTATAGTTGTGGGAGGAAATCGGAGAACCAGGAGGAAAACAAACGCAAAACGGGGGAGAACACACAAACTCTGCACAGAAAGGCGCCCGAGGCAGGAATTGAACCGCCTCTAGCAGAAGCTGACCATCGTGCTTCGAAGAATCGCAAAGAAGAATAAATAATAATAATAATTTTACATTTATAAGAAGCAGGACCTTCTTTCTGTGAGGCTTGGATAGTACCACTTCGCCACCCTGCCGACCTTACACTATTAGGGCATATACGTTGGTAGTCATTAACGTTGACTGAGAACATTGATTGAATACAATCTTGAGAGAAAATAAATAAAACTAATATTGAAAACGTGTGTGTTAATTTGTTACACGGGATTCGTGGTTCGAGTCGGGACCAAGGGTGACATTAACTTACATTTCTTACCGGTACAATCTTATCGCAACCCGCCTTCCCACATCTACCCATGATTGTACTAAACGATTCGGCCACTTTCTTACTGGTACGATATACCGGACCGCACCGGATTACTTTCCCTACTGACTCGAGACGTCTATTCCAGCGAGAGCCGTCTGACCGGTTCTGAGCTCTGGAAAATATATCCCCAAGCCCTCACGAGGCCCTAAAGGGTGTTTGGAGGTTGGACGGGAACCAAGTAACAATATATGAGAAACGAAGCGCTGGGTTTGAGTCATTTCTCCTAGCATGCACGTAAACAACATTGCCTGTACTAGCAGAGTACCCGCCCTACGGACGTTCTTGTTCCAAGTGTGCAGCACAGTCTTCTGACAGATCTTGTTGATGACCGTATTCTGTTGACACGATTGACGTGGGTTTCTTCCTGGATAAAGGTGGAAGAGTGCTTAAGATGGTTGATGGTAGTGTAACAATGGGCATTTAAAGCTGAAATAATGTTAAAGTTTCAGAAGAGCGAGCAATACGTGACAAGGAAGGCTGGAATTTGACGTAAAAAGCCTTGGCATTGTACAGATAAAATATTAAATTATGGGGGATTAAAACGCGGTACCCTCAGTGCGGACTTACATACAAACACTTGCTCCATTATATATATAAATGGCATACGCTGCATTCAGTGCTACGAATAGACTAATGCCTATCATAGAAATGTGAACTTTCTATATTATTCAAAAAGCCTCGAAACCGGTGCTCTTTTATAATAGTACAGTTGACATTTACATCGATATACATCACCCTTGAAATGGCAGTTACTGGGTGTGACGTTTTCAAGAAAGGTGTGGATACTTGACAGCGCGCGTCGAGGGCCTGGTCATTTGAGAAACATATTTTTAGCTGTAACCTATATCAAATATTCCGGCAATGCTAATCATCTGCATATGACGCATAGGTGTCAAGAGGGTTCGGGAAATCGGTCAGTGACGAGTAATTCGTTGACCCTGAGTCATGAGACATTCCAGAGACTGTGTCAGAGCGAATGACCTTTACACTAGACTTTGTGACAATTGCCACTAACATATACTGTTCGCCTGGAGAACAACGTACGTCATTCCAGAGTTGTAAGGACAAATAGTGTATTGCTAGAAAGTTTAAGTGCAATCCCGAATCGGGTGCCTTTCTGTGTGGAGTTTGCATGTTCTCCTCGTGTCCGCTTGGGCTTACGCCAGGCACTCCGGTTTCCTCCCATAGTCCAAAGACATGCTGCTGCATAGGTTAATTGGCCTGCTGACTAAATTGCCCCCGGTGCCCTGTGATTGACTGGCGTCCCACCCTGGGTATAGTTCTGCCTTGCGCCCTGTGTCTGCTGGGATAGGCTACGGCTTACGGCAACCCTATACAGGATTAAGCGATTTCTGACAATGAGATGAGATGAGTAGAGCACAGTCTTTTAGTTCTCTCCTGCGATTGGGCCAATGCAACCCAAGCAATGGACTGCGATGTTAAAACCTCTCATAGACTTCAGTGGAAAAATCATCCCATAGACGACAATGTGAAATCATCCCATAGACTCCAATGTTACGTGTGTCTATGTATATGTTCTTGGCGTTGTTTCCCCCTCGTGTCTGTCTCTCTGTCTTCCTGTCTCTGTGTCCCTATGTCTCCCCCTGTTACTCACCCTCCCTCCGTGTCTCCCTCCGTGTTTGTCTTTAAGGAAGTGACGGCCATCTTAGGGGACGCTGGCAGATTTTTGCCTCTCTTAAGATTGCCAGTTTCACGACCTTTCAGTGTATTCGAAGCAGCCCTTAATCATTTAATTTTCGTTGCTTTGGTTTTTATTAGCTGTTTTTTTCCCTGTCGTTGTTGACATGCTGTTCTCTCCGATGCCCTTGTGGAAGCGCTTTGTGACCCTCGGGTGAAAGGCGCTCTATAAAATGCTATTATTATTATCAGCAGAATATTCAAGTCACTATGATCACCATGAACAGCGTATTTACGCGTGATGAGATGTGATGGCGAAATACAGAAGCAATACCTTTGTCTGAGGTTATGTCTCAATACGTTTCGGCTCATTGTCACAGGCTCAGACTAACGCTCAGAATAAAGCCGTGATCTCAGATGCACATTTAATACGGTAATTACTATAATTGCCGTCAAGCTGTGAATTAGTGGTCAGGGTTGTAAGGATTTGGACTCACACGGTTATAGGCAAGAGTGGGTGTGGGCGGATTTCTACGTCGAATGCTGTGTGCTGAGCGCGACATTTCGCCTCCCACGTTGGATGATACATCGAACGTGGGAGGCGAAACGTCGCCAGGCACAGAGAGAGAGAGAGAGATCGCTCGACACGGCTATCCCGAAAGAACAGCTCTGAAGAGCAACCATCGATTCTTTCATTGTTTACCGTACCACTTCATGTCTAGGTGTGTTTGCAATGTGTTTAAAATGAACCGTCTTCTAATTAAACGGCACCAGTCAAACTTAAGGTCACGTATGTCATCGCCTTCGACGCTTTAAGGGTGCTTATTTTTTTCCCCAGCCGCCAGCTGAATAATCGACGGCTTATTTGTTCATTACAACTCGCATACCTACGCACAGACCATCTTTATAACGCCGAACACAAGTTGTTTTCAAGGCAGCCCCCCAACAGATCCAATTACACTTCGGGCAACGTTACTCACATTCACTGCGCCGTACGCGCACACACAATGACCACTGTTGTGCGGGTGTGTTTTTGATGCAGCGGATGAACTGGGCAAACGCATGGCCTTAAAAGGAGCTTGTGTGTTGTGCGTTCGGGGGGCTTTCGCTATTGCTGCCGCCGCACACCTGTGCTTCTGAACCTGTTGACCTCATCAGATTGCAGACGTGACCGCGTCATTCACACAGCAACGGCAAACAGTCACAAGCATTGTCGCACATCAAACCCCAGGACTTGGAGGCCCACCTTGAAACACCGCGTTGCGATACGATGCACGGGCGCGCTCGTAAAACCAGCTAAGAAGCCAGTAAATGCAGGCGGCTGATGAAATACAAATATTGCGTTGCGTTCTTTGTTGTCTTTGTACTGCGGTGGAATGTATGTCGTTAGTAACGATGTGGGGAGATGAACGTCCAGGCTTTTATTTTCCGAAATGTTATCCGTGAAATTGCTCCACTTATCCGGCAAAAAAAAAAAAAACTTCCACGGGAGTGAAAATAATCGTGGATAATCGGATGGATTACCGATGTATTGATGTAGGTTTTCACGGCTCGGTGAATGAGAATTGCTGCTCTTTCGTTATAGCCGTGTCGATCGTTCCTCATCTCTCCTTCGCCACGTCTCGCCTCCCACATTGGATTCAAACCACCCGTTCGTGCTGCCAACGTGGGAGGCGAAACGTCGCGAAGGAAAGAGGAGGCACGCTCGACACGCGGCTATCGTGAAACAACAGCGCTTGAGAGCAATACTCATTCATCGTCAGAAACCGCTTAATCCTGTACAGGGTTACAGTGAGCCGGAGCCTATACCGGCAGACACAGAGCGCAAGGCAGGACTATATTCATGATGGGACGCCAGTCCATCACAGGGCACCTGGGGCAATTTAGTCAGCAGGCCAATTAACCACATGCAGCAGCATGTCTTTGAAGTGTGGGAGGAAACCCACGCGGACACGGGGTAAACGTGCAAACTCCCACAGAAAGGCACCCGAGCCGGGATTCGAACCCGAGAAACCCTCTTGCTCTAAGGCGGTAGTGCTACCCACCACGCCACCTTGGCCGCCCTGAGAGCAATACTCACTTTTTCAACAGAACGCTGATTTGGCAGGTGCTTCTGCTTGTTTACCGGTACTGGGGTCTTACAAGAACAAACAGTTCCAGGGGCACCTTTGCTCTGGTGCGAAGGTGCTTTAGAGGGCGGGTTTGTGAAGCGTATTCATCAGAAACCATGAGGACGGTAAACAAGGCTTGCATACAATACCAATGACTTGTTGATTTCGGTTGAAACTGGACGCATTCCGATCGAGTCTGGATCCAGCCGCACATGTTTTGCCTAAATTAAACGTTCCGAGCGGCCTGGCAGCCTTCGCAGCAAACGCCCGTAATCACTGTGCAGGCTGCACGGCTCTCCGATGCGTTAATTGGTTGTTATCGCGTGGTTTTTCGGTTCGGTCAGTTTTGTATCAAAGCTGGAAGGAACCGTTGAGCGGTATAGCTCTTTTTAACAGTTGTCCAGCGGGGAGGGGTGAGCGAGTTATAACATCTCAGGGCACCAGGGGCAATTTGGTCAGGATAACTAACCTGTCTTTGGACTCTGGGAGGACACCGGAGTACCCGGAAAACCCCCCACGCGAACACGGGGCGAACATGCAAATTCCAGAAATAAAGGCACCCGAGCCGGGATTCGAACCTGGGCCCTTCTTGCTGTGAGGCGGCAGCCCTACTCACCGCGCCACCCCTATATGTAAGAATTGTTACTTTTAAAATACCCATTATATAATCCAATTATAACCGTGAAGTGCCAATTTGTCAAACTGCTGACGATGGAAGTCCACTCTTTTGAGACCAAGTATGATGTATATTTAAGTGCCAAATATATATTTAAATAATGATAACATTATTTTAATTATGTATGGGTGGCCAGGTTATTGTGTATGGCAGTACAGCAAGACACGAGTGCTCTTCAATTACACGCTTTCTCCCGAGGCCACTCTGGGTTCTTCCAAAACAGAAAAAGCACCGGGGAAAGGATTTGACTAAGCATCCTTGGCGCGGACTCGCTCGGGGAGGGGAAATAGTCTTGAGATGGAGGTCTCGGTGAAGCTTTCCTGGAAAAAACAAAGCAACTGCAGTATCGATTCTCAATTAGAGGGACCAGAAATTTCAATTATGCAATCTAAACGCGAGCGTCAGTCCATCTGAACATTTCAGATATCCTTTACAAAAACAACCCTTTAATGTTTAATGATAAGCCGGTTCCTGTACGCCACACAACACTGCAATTAGAAGCAGAAGCCCCATGTTCTTTCCACAGCCTCCGCACCGCCTTTGTGTTTTTTGTCCTCTCCATCGTAATTATCCGAGTGTTCATTTGCTCATCAATTCCGACCGTAGATAATGTGAAAAATATACAACGTTCTAATTTTCCTGGCAATGAGACAAGAGATTTTTAAAACACCAAACGGACACCTTTTTTGCAAAGGGTCCAGTTTGCAATAAAGCCACAAATGCTTGCAGCAAAAAGCATGCAAACAAAATGCTATGATAATATATGCATTGTCCTTGAAATTGATTGGCCCACACCAGAGACAGCTCTCTTTATAGCCTAGTCTCAGTGTTAGCCAAGTGTTTCCGAAAGGCAAGCAGTTTTGGACAATGCAAATATCAATGCATCAGTAGCTCGGGTCTAGCTGTGAAGTCTATGAGCACCTTTCTGGCAATGAAAAGGTAAAACCTTGTACATTTTTTGTAGATGTTCACATTATGTGTACACTGGCAAAAGGTGCTCATAATTCCCACTATAGGCTGTGAGGTGCAATGTACAGGAAGGACCCAGCGCCGGCCGCTCGGCAGGAGAAGTTTGAAAATGTGAAAGTTAAAAAATATTCACGTATAATATATAACGCGTGGCACAGTATTCATTCATTATCGAAAGTATTTCACTTGAAGAGAGAACGACTCGGAGGCAGAGCAAGGAAATCGCATAGAGGGGGGTGAGTCAGCCAGACAGTTAGCCGGCGACAACTCACCAGACACTGCGTCCTATGTACTACGACGATGCTTCCAACGTGGGAGGCGAAACGTCGCGAGAGAGAGGAATATCGCTCGACACAGCTATCCAGAAAGAACAGCTCTGAAGAGCAACCGTCGTGGACCGAGCCGTGAAAACCTACATAAGTAAATTTGAATATCGAACTGTATTTCGGTTACTCACACCGAAATTGTGCCAAAGGTTGCTCTGTACAGTTGTATAGTCCCAACGACGGGACAAAACCGAATTGCGCAACGATTCGGCACGCTTGCCGTGTTCGCATCAGCTAATTATGATACTGAGAAAAACAAACATGTCTCGGTCCACTCGATCCACATGGGACTCAAACACAGTGACGCGAACGAATAGCGGGGTTCAACCCTACGCAGTGTTGTTTGTGATGACTGTGGAACAGATCCAATAAACGTCGAACACTTTTCGCAGGAGGCCAACATGTTCTCAGAACCTGACACGGGCTTTCCTCCCACGCGCAACTGTATTCCCCGTGACAGCTGTAAAATCGGTGCAATCTCTTGTTTATCCATGTTTTCCCTGCAGATAACTGGTCAATTTGTAGATAACCCCGTGGACAGTATTACGGTCTGAATGTCCGCTTATACATTTTAAGTCATTGCTGTTGTGGTGGATTTTCCTTTGATTTTTGTTTTGCTGCTATATTTTCAACTATTAATGTTTAATGTTTACATTTTCTGTATCTGCCTTTAACCGCGTCCCTCCTGGGGTCGCGCAATGGGTCCTACACCTAGTGATCAACAACAATTTGTTGTTCGTTGTGTCGCAGGAATCCCGCTTCCAGAGCTTGTATGCTCACTGGGTATTTTCTTCCAACGTTGTAGGCGAAAGGTCGCGAGAGGGAGAAGGATAGCGTTCAGTGACACGGCTGTTCCAAAAAGCACAGCGGTGGACAACAACCATCATGAATCGAGTCGTGAAAACCTAATATACACTTCCACTCAAAACGTAAGATTTTCAAAGCAGTAACTCCTAGCATCAATTACACGGTGCGTGTTAGTTAATCGGTGTTTATGGACGGAAGTTTAGAATAAGCTTAACATTAACTATATCACATGCTTTATTACCCCTTCTGCGAAACGCTTTCGACAATAATTGCGTCATTGTCTCATGTGAGCATGAATCACTGATAGGGAAGCTTGGACCTTCAAAGGGATCGGTTCCATCTACAGTATTGTTATTCAGAGTAATCTCTTCAATTACGCTGACACAATCTTACATCATATAGGATTTGGACACGGATTACCTGTAATGACAGTGACTCTAGATTACTTTAATTCACGTCGTGGAATATTATTTCGTGGGATCTCACCGTTACGTGCTTCGCGTTAGATTCACATATACACATCATAGTTTCCGTACATCCATTGTCAGAAACCGCTTAATCCTATACAGGGTCGCGGTGAGCCGGAGCCTATCCCGGCAGACACAGGGCGCACGGCAGCGCTATACCCAGGATACCAGCATGAGTATCTTTGGACTATGAGAGGAAACCGGATGGCCTGGCGAAAACCCACGCGGACACGGGGAGAACATGCAAATTCCAGAAATAAAGGCAAACGAGCCGGGATTCGAACCCGGGTGCTTCTTGCTGTGAGGCGGCAGCGCTACTCACCGCGTCACCGTGCCACCCCATCATAATTTAACCTACTGTCCCATCACCATTAAGATACTTTACAAACGTAACAAACATACGTAATTGAGTTTCACTATCACCATCATCAAGACGATATATTTTAACGTGAAAATTGCCTTGCATAGCTGTTCTTTCCGTACAGCCGTGTCGAGTGTTCTCTCTCCCTCCTTCGCGACGTTTCGCCTCCAACGTTGGAAGCATCATCAGGCGTCGCGAGGGAGAGAGGAATATCGCTCGACACGGCTATCCCGACAGAACAGCTCTGAAGAGCAACCATCATGATTCGAGCCGTGAAAACCCACACCAGTAGATTCTACATGACCGTTAAAAATTGTGGTTCTTTCAGATTCCCATCTCGACACTATTTTAGACCCACGGTGTCACATTTTCAAACGGGGGTCAGCTGTCGCAATGCATTCGAGGCAGCTTGCGCTGCCTTCTTGCTGGTTCAAGGGCTGTGCACACTTGCTGTGCTGGCACGCGATGGGCCATGACTCTGCAAAGTGTCTCTGTCGAACCCGCAGGAACTACACGCGCATTATACCCCTGCGTCTGCCATCGTAACGGTACCTGCAGCACGTATACAGCCTGTCGCGGGCTTCTTATTCTAAGACAGAAGTCTTATTCGCGCACAGGGTCAGCTGCTCCGAGTTCGTTCCTCCACTATCCTCTATATCATGCCTTTTCTGTCGTTACATCAACCCTTCGCTTCTCATGCCACCGCATCATCGCATCTCACCCCCCGGTCTTGCTCTCTCAACTGCTGCCCTGCGCCGGTGGCGTTTCCGTTGCGCTTCTGATTACATCTTTGTCTCTTCTCAACACCAAGCCCAAACCATCTCGACGTTATCGTCTTTCTTGAAGTAAAGGCAGTAAAGGAGCAGCCCTGCAATTGCTTGCTCGTGCTACTGCTGGCGAACGACCTCCAGTGGAGGGTCCTGTTGAGAGCCCCTCTAGCGAGTGTGTTGGCCTACTCTTCCACACTGGCCAAATGTCTTGGAAGAGGTGGGCGTGCCCACACTTTTCCCCACCACATGTGACCTGCCGAACGACAAACCACGGCTTTATGTTTCATCCTTGCACAATTTAATGCTGTTAATTCGTTGCATTACCCGCCGATTATACACATTGTTTACGTTGCATCGCAGGAATCACGCTTCCAGAGCTTGCAAGCTCACTGGGTATGTTCTACTATAATAATAAACATCTATCTACACAATTATTCTGCTGGGTGGACAAGAGACCTGTCTACGTAAATCAACTGCACCTGGCGACCTCTCAATCGCATGTTCCGCGTGTTAACCTTTACATGTGGGCAGCCTCCTTAAACCTACCTTGAAATCACTGCAGTACTTGTAATAACCGAAATAATAAAACGTGTTCATGGCATGCAAAACTTATTTGTCAAAAGAGAACCGTTACACACAAAGGGTTTTTTTTGTCGCGTGGCAGTACCGTAAAAGAGAGACGGACGCCTGAGTTCAGTTGCGATTTCAAACATTGCTCAGGATGGCCTTGGAGTGAAATTATAGATCCAGAGTTCAGAGATAGACAAGCACTGATGGCTGACGCGGCAATGGGCTTTACAATGCCTGTGCCTTGCAACCGTGTGTGGAGCAAACTGTCGCCGAGGCGTCAGCTCCCGCTCAAAGTCCAGGCCGCTATCGTCGGTGATTACCCGACGGCAGGGAACTAAATGTACAATGTACAAGCTGAAAGACGACGATGTCCAGAAGCTAGCCATCGTGCTTCGAAGAATCGCAAAGAAGAAGAAGTAGAGTACAACCTCGATTTAACGAATATATTGCAAATGTTGCACTTGTTCCCTCTCAATGTTGAATAACCTACCTATAATTCGTTTTAGTTTTTTCCATCGTAATCCCTAACTGTATTTTCACTTGTTAATTTGATCAATTATGTGCAATGCTGTGTAAATTGGTTTTTTTGTTTGGTTAGTTTTATATTTTATTTATTTTTATTTATTTTGTTGTCAATTCGCATGTTTGTTGTGTCGCAGGAATCCCGTACAGAGCCTGCAAGCTCACTGGGTATTTATTTTACTGTAATAATAAACATCTATCTATCTCTGTTCAACGAGCTTCGGAAGCAACGGACGCTGCTGTTAGATACACGTATCAGCCTGGTTAATGACGTTAATAATATATAGGTTGTTATAAGATCCGGCCATTACTCTGTTATTAACGGACTTCCGGAACACCCTTTCCCCCGATTCGTCTGTTAAATCGAGGGTTTACTGTAGATTACTACCGTACCTTAGCCCAATCAGCATCATCATCATTTAAAACCGCCATTCTCAACCCAACCATCAGTGGGGCGCGACTACCACCTAGTGGTGCATAGAAACGAGACCTGAGTGGTCCAAGTGGGCCTTGAGTTGCAAAAGGTTGAGAACCCCTGATTTTACATAAACCTGTCTCCTGGAAGAAGACCTCCTCGTGCCTTGTCTGTCACTCACACTTCTGCGGTGCCACAATAGAATCCCCCACGCGCACATGAACTGGACTCATCGCTACGTCTCCACAGCGGTTGTCCTTTCTATGACCGGTCTTGACCCGTGACCATCGTATCTTCTATTGATGATTGACCCCCACTTTGCTTTCCTTCACGGTCACTATGACGTTTCTGATTTGCAAGTCTTCCCTGATCCATGTGATGCGCTTCCTCTCCCTCAGTGTAAATCCAAGCACATGTCTCTCAGTTTTCTTATCCGATGACATCATCATCATTGTCAGAAACCCCTTAATCCTGTACAGGGTCGCGGTGAGCCGGAGCCCATCCCGGCAGACACAGGGCACAAGGCAGAGCTATACCCAGAATTGGACGCCAGTCCATCACATCACCACAGAGACGGAGCAACGAAATGAGCTCATGTGCACGAGCCAAATTGTTTGTTGCATGAAAAGAACAGCGTAGCGTGGTTGGCATGGGTTCTGGGGTAATAAACGGAATGGGACGTTCTGTCCAATATCATTCCTCGCTAATGAGACCACTCCCCAGCGATAAATGTTGAGTTATAAATACATGAGTGCGGTGGTTCCCAAAGTGTGCGCCGCAGGATATTCCAAATGTTTGATAAATGCCATATATTTTCTGACTTTGGGCGCCGTGGAAAAAATCCTGATACACTAAGGGCACCGTGAACCGAGAACGTTTGGAAACCACTGCATTAGTGGATGGACGCAACTTGACAATCAGCAGGTGCAGCCCTGCAATCTCATGCTCGCGCCACTGCTGGTGGAAGGGGCTTCACTAGAAGGAGCTCTAGAGACCTTTTAGAGGGTATTTGGCCTACTCTTCCACGCTGGCTAGACATCTCGAAGAGGTAGGAAACCCCACCTGTTACCCGGCCTCCCGTGACCTGCTGATCAACCCTTTTACACTGCTGGTTGGATAGAGGTGACGGGGGGATCTAAGGATCTTGCAACGTGGTTGGAGCTGAAACGCCGGTTGATCGGATTCACGTCCCGTGCGCTCCTCATAACATCACGGTAGTGCAACCGGCACCGGCCATAAGGTAAACACAGAGAACATGTTTACTTCATGTTTTTGTAGTTTGTTATGTAAACCTGTGATATTTATGTTTGTTTGTTTTTTGTAAATTCGCGTGTTTGCTGTGTCGCAGGAATCCCGCAAAGAGCTTGCAAGCTCACTGGGTATTTTTTTGCTGTAATAATAAACATCTATCTATCTCTCTCTGGCCTTGGATCGTAACGAGAGACAAAGCTGGTGCGATATTCAGCAAATAAGTGAAAATAAATTTAAGAAATAAATGTTTAAATGTCTTTGCGACGTTGATGGTAAAGTTCTCTTTTATCTTTGTTCCAAAATTCCCAAATCGATAGAAAGTATATTACAAGATATAAAGTAGTATTCCTTCTTCCATTTAATATCGCTAATAAACCGTCACATTTTGGTAAGGCTCGTTAAAATATATTTTCTATGGTTATGATTACGTATTTACAACCTTTATGTAGTTAGTGCATCAAAGCAGGGCAACGTTTATCCAACCACAACAGTTGTTATGTTTCAATAAAGTTCCTTCACCAATTAACGTATTTTTTACACCCCTTCCAAAAATACACTAATGTTCAAATACACGTTAATGACTGGGCAATTACGAAGACTAGTCCACCGATTACACGCTTGTAAAATTATACACACTTGATAAATAATATAATTTCCATCTGAAGAAAACATACATTCCACTTACATTGAATTAGTCAATTGATGTCGATTTTGATTTGTAGAAAGCATTGAATCGCAAACATGATTAGCGTGGCATGTAGAGAAAATGTATTACGGTAAAACGCCATCACTGATGGAAATGTATTCTAACCCTGTGTTGAGAGATATGATGCTAAACTGCAGTGGATGAAACACATCTTACAGGCATAGCGCTTTTAACGAAGCCTTGGCCAACAAATGTTCGTTAAGTTGAAAAATATTAGTGGTACAGTATTATTAGAGTATTGTTTTAATAAATACCGCACAGTTATAATTAGCCATGTTATAATTCTTCTTTCTTCTTTGCGATTCTTCGAAGCACGATGGTCAGCTTCTGGACATCGTTGTCTTTCAGCTCGGCTTCGAAGTGTTTGGTAGAATAACCTCTTTTAACGGATTTATCGCTTAGTGGACAAGCCTCAAGAATGCATCCTCTCCGTTAAAAGAGGTATGTATGGCTGTTCTGCATTGATTAGATGTACAATGAATTCTGGGCGTATTGATGAGCATTCACAACGTAACAACACAATGCCCACTTTGGTCTTTGTAATAAAAAAAACATTCCGTTGATGTTGGGTACACGCATCTTAATATTTCAGCTGATAAAATGGAAAGTTTAACCTGCACGTGGAAACAGACAGATTGAAGAAGGACTTTATAGTTCAGATGTGGCAGGTTGAGTTTCGATGACGGGTGTAAATCTAGACTCAGCCAAAAACGATGCCATGGCATTGCCTGCAAAGAAAATGTAACGCACCATTACCCCTAACCGAGCAGTTCCAGTTTAACACGCGCAGCGAAATGTCGCGAAGGAAAGAGAAGGAACGCTCCACACGGCTGTCCCGAATGAGCAGCTCTCTAGAGCCGTGAAAACCCACATCCATACCACCGTGATAAACAAAATAAAAACGGCTCGTGGACCCTGCCGGCATTACCTAGCAACCACGACATCAGTCTCCCTGGGCGATGGTGAGCGTCGGCCCCTTGGGGTCGTCGTAGCGGTCGAGCGTGGTGATGGAGAGAATCTTCTGGACGCCGTAGGTGAGGATGAGGATGAGCACCGTGGTGGACACGAGGAACATCCAGATGGCCGGCGTGAAGAAGCTCGCGCAGTCGCTCGCGTACAAGAAGCGCATGTCGCCTGGGACGTTGAAGCCTTGGATCTGGGAGAGCGGCGGAGGGGCAGAGTGGGGAACGCGGGATTTTGCGATGAGTTGTTCGCACCAACTGTGAAGACTCGAGCGCGGTTGAGCGTCAAAAAGAAGCGTTATTATCTATCACGCGTATTGTCTGTATCGTGTTGTTTTTTTAACGTTGTAGTTGGCTCGTAATCGCTCCTCTCACTGAGTGATCGGGTGACATTCCCCTTTCTTGTGGCACCTCGAGATGTACTGCATTCATCAATTGCAGTACATCTTTTAATTCATTTTTGTCAATTCGCGTGTTTGTTGTGTCGCAGGAATCCTTAAAAAGCTTGCAAGCTCACTGGGTGTTTTCTGCTGGAACAATAACATATATCTATGTTAATCTGCGCCTCCGAATCCGCCGCTCCTTATTAACCAGCTATGGAAGCCTGCGCTCTATAAATCGCGATATTGCTTATTCTTAATTTGTTAAAGCAAGGGTATCAGTGTGCAGCTCATGGGCGCAGCGATTGGCAGCAGTGAGGACACCAGGTCACAGTGGATGGTCACAGAAGCACGTCTAAGGTTGGTGACCTGTCGTGGTCTTTCCTGGGAAAATCCTAAGTTTTGAGGCAACCGTCCTGTGGGAGATCTGTACGTTTTCACGGAACATGTCAGTATTCAGACTCCGGGTTTCGGCCAGTTACACCGGCTACAATCCTCTCTCCCCGATTTCCGATCACCACCACGAAGAGGTCCCGTTTTTCGTGCCTCCGAGGAGGCAACTCACCTGGAAATCTTGGAACGTGACCGTCCATTTGTTGGCCATGTCATTTGCGGGGTACAGGTAGCTTCCGTAGTAGTTGGAGGAGCTGAGGAACTGGCAGGAGTAGGAGTAATTCTCCAATGACGAGATGTATGTCGTGTTGAACACGGCGGTGCTATTTTCCCCATACTCCAGCTCGAAGGAGTCCACGGAAAACCAGTTCTTCTTCGTCACTTGGTAGTATGTGTTCGTCATGATGAACCTGCGAAAGCAATTTTGTCTTTGAAATGTAACGTGTGTTATTATTGTCTGTCGGTTTTAGAAATATGGGAATGTGTTCGGGAGCGGGCGGCAGGGTGTCCATGCGGCAGTAACATCTGCGTCTCACAGAAAGGAAGTTCTGGCCGAGGTGTGCGAAGTTTGTGTTCATAGTTTCATGTCTTTTTGGTGTTATTTTTTTTTCATGAAAACGTTTGGGCCCAACTGAATTGTCGTAGTAAAATTAGTGTAGGATTCGTATGCTGTAGGTGAGGTATTTATATATTTTAAATAAACAAGAGGCACTTACCGGATGTTCAAATAAGGAAATGTGGACACGTTGTTATACTTTAAGGAGAGACTGTAACACAAATCATAACATCGTGAAACAAACATACATTTATTTATATAACGTTAACTTTCAGCCCTTTGAAAGCCTCCAAATGCCATCTCTGTCATGGGAGTCACATGACCATACTTCACCACCCTGATCAATGAGGGTTGGTGAAAGGGGAGCCGCTGGATGAGTACAAACATCACTCACTGCTGCTGTTAGCTGTGACCGGCAATTGAAATCAGGAATTCGGTCAAAGTGGTTTAGAACACTGGAATGGACCGGTGGTGCAGTTAATATCACCATGTACTATGACCCTGGTGACCTACATTTCATACGTGGCCAAAGCAGTGATGATTAGCGGGTGACATAACCGGCTCAATTAAGTATGGTCAGCAACTCTTATGACCGACATGACATGGGGACTGTACATTTCTTGCTTAACAATTTCATTAAAAAAACAGCAGAAACAAACTTGCAATAAATCAATTTCAGTTCGACTGTTTGCAAAACCCGCACAGAAAGACAATTTAGACGTCAATCAAGATGTCCATTTTGTGGCGGACTGTCAACGCACCAAAACGAACGTTTAACTAAAAAAATAAAAATCTTAAACGTGAAACGGACGCCCCCTGTACAGGATTAATCGGTTTTTGACAACGGGTGGCTAAAACCGAACGCACGTGGCATTGTCGCTAGTGCAGCTGGAGCCGGTGACGTCGACGTTGATGCCAGGGGAGGTGTTGTTGAAAGTCAAGTCTCCCAGCTCGACAGTGACCGCTTTGCTGCCGATGCCGGCCGTATACGCCAAGGTGATGTTGGATGCCAGAAAGAGAATGCAGCTTCCGTTGGTGCCGTTGATCACCAGGGGCTGCTGGGCGGTCTGCGTGGTCGTCGCGTCCACCGCCAACAGCTTGCGTCCCCTCGACGCGACCGAGGGATCGTCGCGCGACGCCGTGTTGCCGGCCACCTGCGGGGAGGGAACCGCGGCACACGACCCTCTCTCCTGCACGACAGTCGCTCCTTCGTGTCGTTAATAAGAAAACGTACGGTGAGTGATGATGAATTCTTAAGCTCGCTCCCCACCTACGTAAAGCAGTTTATGTCCAGTAGGCAATTAGAGCACGGTGGTGACAATTTTTTCCACAGATATTTACATGTCCCACCTTTGTCACTGATCTGCCCATACCTCGGTTCCCAGCTAATGAGACACGGGACATTGCTGTGTGCGTGTTAAGGTGCAGCTTGCGGAGGCGGTGAGGAACGAATGCCGTGCTGTACCCTGGAAGGCCGCAGAGCAGTGTAAATGGCTGTGAAGTTCATTCCACTGGACTTCAGGGTGGCCAGCGTATTTCCAATAATCTCATCTGAAAATAAGACAATTACATAAAACAAGATACGTACGGCGATACAAAACATTTCACCAATTAGCACAAGTTATTTCTGGTATATAAACTACATCCAGCTCATTGTTCGACTGTTCGTATATATGTAATAATAATGCGTACCATTTATAACACGCACATATTCAATGTCGAAGGTATTCATTTGAACAGAGAACGACTCAGAGGAGGAAAGGCGCCAAGCGTTAGCCGGCACCAACAATTTGCCAGATACTGCGTTCTATATATTATGATGTTATCGGCCAATGAATTAGTGAGTGTTTTTTAGTTGAAGGTAAAGGTCCATAACACATAGGTAAAACAATATCATCACAACAGTTTATCAAACGCTTTAATTGCATTGCAAGGCTAGTAATATATGTATAGGTAAAAAATAAAAATGTGTACCATTTTTTGCAAGAGCTTCCTGCCTCGACAATGCAGAATCACTGCAGGATGAACAAACAAAACACAAAATTATTGTACGTACACAAGCTGCATTATCACAACACTGACACTAGAAAAGCAGGTCCCCATTGTTATATTCACATCTCACTCAGGATCTTCAAGATCGTGAATTGACTCGTCGCTGCCTACTTCTGCCTCTCATCTCACTCCACTCCCTTTCACCTGATCTCTGCTCCAACTATCGAGGCATTCTCTCAGACACTGTAGTACCATTAACAATGTCTACAAAGCAGTGGTGGAGCCATCTCGTGCACGGGCGGTGCATCTGCCCCAGGGTCCCACGAGTTAGTGGGGCTCACGGACCAGGCTACAAAGGAGTCCCGCAACGAGCTTGCACGCTCACTGGGTATTTTTCTGCTGTAATACTAAACATCTATCTGTCACATTCCTTGCCCCGGATCCCAAGCAAACCCCGCTACGGCGCAACCACGAAGGGCTTCCATGCAAAGTCCCCGCAAGGTCGCATCCGCGAGGTCACCGACGAGGGTCGGTTTGCGGATGTTTGATGTCACAACACGCACCCGGCGGTGGCCGGCAGGCGGTAGAGAACCAGGTTGGGCTGGTTTGCGTCCAGATCGAGGGTCGCGTCGGAGGACCCAGGGCCCTGGTCCAACTCATGCGTATCCGGACCCAGCTGCTCTCGGGCAAAATCCACCACGGCAGCCGCCGCCTTCCAGCCCACGGCCGGCAGGAACAGCTTGGAGGCGGCCTGGCCTAAGAGGGCCTTGGGGTGAAACATATGCGGCATCACGGGAAGGTCAGAGGCACCGGGATTGTAATTTTAAATCATGACTGCGTAGGGTTTCGAGGTTGTGCCGCACGGATCGCCGATGTGTCTTTGGGTTGTACCGCGTGTCGTCCTGGCGTGATGTTCGACGATTCACTGGACGTGTGAGGAGCTTCTTCGGGAATGCGGTGCAACTCTAGTATCCGTTTTTTAAAATCAGTCTGTAAATTCGTTTGTCGGCACCGTCTTGCCCCTATTACCGTGTACATAGGAAGGTGGCCATGCGCACGTGGGCTTATTCTGGTACATTGATACTTGTGGGTTCTTGAGTTAGAAGCAGAATAAACAGAGAACGTCTCTCGGCGCATCAATTTTAAAAAATATTGCAAATCAGTCATCTGTCAGTAGGTGTCGCTAGCCAACAATCACAATGAAGAAATGAACCGTGTTGGGCACCATCCCGCATGGAAGGTGGGGCCTCTAAAAAAAATGCAGTTTGAAGAGGGGATTTTTGTTGTGCTTGTACTGTATTTGATGCATTGTTAAAGCTTGTATTTGTATTCTGATTGTGAATTATGAGTAGCGTGACAAACACATTTACATAAATCAGATGCTCCGCCAACATTCAATCGTCGTGTGCAGAACATCGTGGTTTAAAAAAAAATTCTCCAAGCGACCATATTTAGCTACTCTTTCAGCATTAGTATTCCTGCAGTAATACTACTGTTAATGAAAATGGTGTAGTACCAAAATAATGTCATCCGTTGGTGAAACGATAATTCATTATCAGAAACCGTTTAATCCTGTACAGGGTTGCGGTGAGCCACAGCGTATCCTGGCAGTCACAGGGCGCCAGCAGGGCTATACCCAGGATAGGACGCCAGTCCATCAGAGGGGCACAATGGGCAATTTATTCAGCAGCGCTACTCACCGCGCCACCCTGCCGCCCTCGGCGAAAACAGTTCTCAAATATATCACCCACATGTTCGCAAACAGCACAGCGTGAGAAATTATGAGCTAACCTTGACATTCCGAAAGACACCCGTGTCCGTATCGTGATCGTGCACCGCTCCGTGCGCCGTGAAGTCGTCAACACTGAGCTGAAAGACAAATATCACAAAGAGCGATTTGCATACGCAGGGCAGCGGAGCGTGTCACGCACAGACCGGGTTCACTACTGACTGCAGCACAATTCTCACCACCATAATGTTGCCGCCAACACGATGCCAGGACGTATCCGACGCGAGCGACGATCCTGTACATTTGGAACGGATGACCGCGGTAAGATGATGAAATACAACTCGATGTAGGAAGCAGTGGCGCGGCATAGTGCAACAAGCATGGCGTCGTGGAGTTTGCATGGTCTCCCCGTGTCCGCGTGGGTTTTCGCCGGGCACTCCGCTTTCCCCCCCCCAACAGCCCAAAGACATGCTTGCCCAGGTCCTGACTAAATTGCCCCCGGTGCCCTGAGATCTTGTCGTTTGCTTAGCCCTCCTGGCTGTACAACCGTTACAAAATAATGTAGAAAATACGAGGTTTTACCCTTTCCGGCAATGAGAAAACAGTGCTAAGATGTTCACACACTAAGTGGACACTAATTAATACGTGTTTTTTTAAGTTGTGGGAGGGAACCGGAGAACCCGGAGCAAACCCACGCAGAACAGGGGGAGGGGAGAATGCACCAACTCCACACAGAAAGGCGCCCAAGGCGGGAATCGAGGCGCGGATGTTACCACTGAACGTTCAAAGCGGCCGAACAGTCGAGTTACCTTGTCCTGCACGAAGATAACGAGTGACGAGCCGGGCTGCACCGCGTGCGACAGGAACCCTCGCAGCTCGGAGGCCTCCACCACGTGGCCCGCGCTGGGCGGATGGAACCCTCCCCACTCCAGCCTGGCTCACGATTCAATTCAATTCATCGTAATCGTCAAATTCTTCCATACGTACAGGACACGCGGAGGATCGAAATGCAGTTTCTTCTCAGACCCCGGTGTTGGCGTACACATGGAATGGAACGCAGCAACAAGGGTTTAAAAATACTAGGATAAAAAAAATACTGACAATAACAAAACTAACAATTGTTTATATGTTCAAGTTAAGCTAAGCTGGCGGTCGGGGGGGGGACAATAACAAGGCACAGATCTGGAACAAAAACGATAATTGTAACAAATAAAGTGCAAATCGAACTAATATAGTGAAGATTTAGATGGAGGTGCAGCAGAAGAAACCAGTTTCTAAGCAGCAGCAGTGGAGGAGGGAGGTGGCGGTTGTGGTGGTGGTAGCACGTGAGTGGTAAAAGCCTCACTGATGTAGGTTTTCACGGCTCAATTCATGATGGTCGCTCTTCAGAGCTGTTTTTTCGGGATGTTGTGCCCAGATAACCTCCCGCCCCACCACAGCAAAATACCCTTTCAAGACAAACGCAACATTTTTGACAAAAATGCGCGCTCGTTTTTTGAGTTGCTTGCCCATTTTTTTTGTCAGTTTCGATAGGGTGCAATACATGCTGATTATGCTGATAACAGATCGTTTAAGTACACGGGAATAAACTGTGATTACGGCTCATCCGTGGAGGGGCAAACGTAGTAGATCCCATCTGAAATCTGATAAATAACCACCGCGAACCGGTCACTGGTCGGACATAACTTCCAGTGTTGTTACGCCCCTGGTGAAATCCCACGAAGACCTACAACCGCGGTTTAAACTCGAGTCAACTCGAGTGAGCTTGAGTTGACCCGATATGGCGCAGAACGCGAGTTGATGGATAATTGGAGTTTGTAAAAAAACAAGAGTGGTTCTGCGTTTCCAAGATTTTCAGAGTTACTTATAATATCATGGGTTTGGGCACGCCGCTCCCAAAAAAGAGACTCTTTCCACTTGGTCGGACGTCTGTTGTTGCACTGCATTCTAATCTCCTTGCACAAACAAAACACTGGTAAAAGATATATGTTTGGTCAAATATGCCAATGCATCATCCTCCTGAGAAAAAGTTGTGAGACTTGGTGCATTAACTTTGGTGCATTGTTGTTTGATATATAAATACATTACACGTACTTTCGTCTGCAGGTGTACAGTAGCTGCGGTGCAGAAACCTAGTGTCCGATTGCGTAAACACCTAAAAGGGGCCTTTTCTTTAACAGTACAGTAGCGTGTCATTTAAGATGTGGGTGGGTGGTGAACTGCGTTGTGAACTCGGCGAACTCAGTACGATTCCTAGCCACGGCTAACATCACCGGTGAGTGACATCTGAACCAGTCCTGGGCATCGCCCCCCTTAATCAATCCACACTGACAAGGGTGGTACGGTTTGCTTAAACCCATTCTCAACCGGTGGGTCGCGACCCATCAGTGGGCCGCGAGCGCCACCTAGCGGTCAATGGAGACCCGCCAAGTGGCCCAAGGGGGCCTTCAGGCGCAAAAGGTTAAGAACCCCTGGCTTAACCAACCCTGCCAAGCAACATGGCATGCCGAAACCTCCGTCTAGCAGTGGATAATTGAACAAGAGCTGAGCATGATTGACAAGTTGCGTACGTTGTTTTTAAAGCCGGGTGGAACGCAGACACCAAATGTGTTTAACACAACTGGCTACGCCGTACGGTTAGTGTGTTCGTTGGTGCGTAGGGGTCAAAGAGGGGGGTCGCGATTACTTTTGAAGGTTTGTTCTACCGTGATAATCGCTGAGCGCTGGCGCCTGTTGCTCTGTAAGCAGTGGAAAGGGTTATCTCCCGACTTCATCGGCACTTCCATACACCGCGCGGTCTGAGCAGAACCAGACGGACTGGCTGGAGGCCCCCTCTCTTACAAACAACACGCGCCTGTCTACACAACACGCACAACTCCAAGGTCACGGCAGGCGTCCTCAGCGGTAGATTGCATACCAATTTACTTGGTACTGTATACTCGTGGATCGCAAAACGCTGCCGCTGTTCAACGGTTCGTGTCCCAGATCGCCGGTTCGACTCGATCTCCGGGCGCGGCGGTGGTCAGAGGTTATGAAATCTGCCTCATCGCTGTATATGAGCACGCCGCGCTGAGTCGCTCGGAAGGTCGCGTGTGGTGGTGGGGTAAAGTGTGGGTATTTTCCATTTACGGTTGGCAACTGTCCGGGCTTGAGGCGAAGAATGTGGGAATTGGTCTCTCCGTTCGGGTGGCAGGAGTAGATTTTTAACGAAATTTCGTGGTATCGTATTGAACTATATTAAAGTATACTCCACAGTGTTGATAGACCTGGGTTGACGGATAAATATATCTGTTTGGTCTGAGGAAAATGTGGCAACTCTATACTATACCGCCTCAGTCAGGATGACTGACAACAGCGTGGAATAGTAGACCAAACCACTCTCTAGAGCAGGGATTCTCAACCTTTTGCATCTCAAGGTGCAAAAGATGGAATTTAGTCTGCAGGCCAATTAACCTATGCAGAATGTCTTTGGACTGTGGGAGGAAACCGGAGTGCCCGGCGAAAACCTACGCGGGGAGAACATGCAAACTCCAGACAGAAAGGTACCCGGACCCGGTATTCGAACCCGGACCCTTCTTGCTTCGAGGCGTAGACACAACTCACCGCGCCACCCCCTGACAATAATAAATAAATAAAATATTTTTTCCCAAAAAAAATTCGCGCGTTAACACACCACCTTGTCTGCAATCGCTCACGAAAAACGAATAGCATCTGAGGACAGACACGCGACGTTTGTCAAGCTTCCTCGCGTTTCGATAGAAGCGCTCGGGTTTTGCATACCCCTCCGTGTCACGCTTGCGGGACCAGGTGTGTGTGTGTGTGCGTGTGTGCGTGTGAACGGGGGGGGGAAGAGGGGCCTCACCTGTCACGAGACCAGACGAGGAGAGGAACCTGATCCACGGCCAGCACCCCGTGCAGACACAGCACTAGCAGGCCGAGTGACCCCAAGCATGCCATTGCTCTCTAGCCCTACCTCACTGTGTCCCGGGCTCTGTCTTGTCTCGGTTCAGCCCGTCCAATTTTTGCTTGGTCTGTCGCTGTTTCTTTGCTCGGCTGTCTGTCGTTACTGTTTGTCTCGTCTGTACTGTTTTCCCCGTTAGCGCGGCTGTTTGTCTGACCTATTCGGCTTTTTCCGTCCTGTTTGCCTTGTCCGATCTCGACACCCTTGTCTGCAAGCTCCGTCTGCTCGATTTACCCTGTGTGAATACCCTTCTGTCTGTGTGTCACTCCACCCTGGCGTGTCCCCCACTCGACCACTGTGTAATCAGCCCTTCTACCTGTCGGACAACGGAATCCCCAGTCTCGTCTTTCACCCTCTCACCACCTATTCCTTCCGTCGTTCAGCCCACGACTCGCCAGCCCTGCCAGTAGCGAGCGAGGCTTATAAAGGAGGTTACACACACACACACGCGCGAAACGGGATTGTTGCAGTCATTACCGCTTCAGCCCAGAGCGGAGCTGCAACACGGCAGCTACAGCCTGTTGTGGGACACACACGGTTCGTAAGCGGTGCTCGTGTTCACTTACAAAGACAGAAGAAAGTTAACCGTGGGGGGTTATAACTGCGGAGACACTGCTGGCGCCGTCACGCGCTGTCATTCTTCGTTCGTTCTGAATGAAACATTGAGGTGGCGGCCGTTTGGCTTCATTCCACAACAGCAGTCGAGTGCAGCTCAGAATGAGCCACGCAGATGCAATTTGAGTGAATATTTTGATTACGAAATCGGAAAATACAGTCCACAACTCCCAGTGAGAAAAGTTATTTCAAGCATTTACACATCTTCCCTAATTTTTCAATTCACGATTACTCGACAAACCAGTTTTTTTTTAAATCCGAAGAATGGCCTTTATCTGTCTATTCCCGAGGTATATTGTTCCCCGTATGTGTCTATCCACACCTTCACCTGTCTGATAATGAATGCCAGCCCAAAGGATATACTGTACAATAGAAGTTTAATTCATTTAATCTCATCTCATTGTCAAGAACCACTTAATCATGCACAGGGTTGCGGTTAGGGTCTTAGAGAATTATATGGGGGTCACGAGACATTTGGACCACCCTGTAAATTCGCGTTCCTCATCTTGTCTGGAGATGAAGTGTTTAATATCTTTTTTAAAAAACACACATCTGTTGCGTCTAGTTTGAAATTGTAGCCACACAGACCAACGGCGAAATCCCAGTGAGCAGTTTTGTGAAGTCTACTGCAACAAGGGCAAATGGATGTTGCCTAGTGTTGCTCGTAGGGCTCACTTTACGTCACTAAACCAGGCAAAATCTGAGGTCAATTGACCTAAACATAAAACTGGCGGCCAGCCGTTAAACAATTCCACGCAACTCTTCAACGTAGCAACCAAAGGTTAACACGAAACATTTTGCCACGCTGTCATGGAAAATACACCAGACCACACCCACGTTTTGCGCGAACCGAGTCTTACACTTTAAAAAAAAAAATGACAATGCAAATCGAAGTCAATCCATAAGCCGGGCGACATTTAAAGCACGGGGAGCCGTGAAATGGAGGGGAAATGCTTCCTCATTCCTTAACCTGGACGACTGGACGATCTTTCCGTGCATCGGTTTAGTATTTCCGCCACGCAACGTGCCTGTCGCGTACAAAACCAGGGGGCCGCGGCGTCTACATTGCCTTTTGAGCAACGACCTGGACAGCCAGAGATGTCAGCTGCGTTGGACAGGTCAAAGAAAGACAAGATGAACGTGGGCTCCAGCCTCCTCGACGCCAGACAAAACGACATGCTGTTCAACCTCCTGGGTCACAAGTGCACGGTACGTGGTGGGCTGTGGAAATTAGATCACCGCACAGGTTTCACCGAGGGATTTCGCCGAGCGTCGTGGAACTTTTGAACGTTACCGAAATGTTGCCGAGATGATGTTGTTGAGGTGAGTCTGCTTGCTGCGTTTAGTTATTGCAGCGAGCGTGAGAGTTGGGTCATTGCATTCGTCACGCCACTGCATCCAGCGCAGCGCTTTGTGACCCTCGTGTGAAAAGGGGCTCTATAAAATGCTATTATTATTATAGCGAATTGAACTCTAGAGAGCCCTTGTAGGAAAAATGTATTTTGCCCACTCTTCCACACTAGCCAGGTATCTTGGAAGCGATGGTACCTTGGTACCCACACTTGTTCCCATCACACGCGCGACCTGCGCATCGACTGATCGACTGACACATTGGTGGTTGTGTTTGCGCTGCTTGGTGGACGGAGGATTGCAAGTCCAGTGTGCCAATAATTATTACACCACGGCAACGAAGGTTATCACACGGTTAGAAAATTGAGTTGCCACCAAGACTAGCAATTTTTAAAAAGACATATTTGAACATCGAAACAGGCTTGAATAATCGCGGTCAGTTCTTTTAGAGTGTGAGAGAGAGCGAGCGCACACATTTCGCAATTTTATCCTAAGACAAGCGCAATTTACTGCAGGGATCAATGCAGAATATCTTTAACATGCGCTCCACATCTTACAAAATTATGGTTCCTGCTTGGGATTGAAGTGGGGATTTTTTTTCGCCTGGTATATAAGTTCTCGATATTTAAAAACAAATGTAGCCATGGTAATCTTTTTTTTAAGCCGTTTAGATCCGATTGAAAAGATATGTTTGTTAATAATCTTCCGGTTGCAAATCAGATAAAGTTAAGTACTGTACTAAAAATACTTTTCACCTTTCAAAACAGGGAAACATGGCAATGTAACTAAATACTGCGAACAGAATTATAAACGGTATAGACTATGATGCATGCAATGTACTCAATGCTATATCACGTAAACCTTATCACGATTGTACATCTTCTTTCTTCTTTGCGATTCTTCGCAGCACGATGGTCAGCTTCTGGACATCGTTGTCTTTCAGCTCGGTACGATTGTACTGATGCAGGTTCTCAGGCTCGATGTATGAGAATTGCTCTCGATAGCTGTTCCTTTCGGAATAACCCTGTGGAGCTATCCTGCGCTATCCACACAGGACACCCTAAATGCCTCGCATCACTACTCCGGCCACTCGTCCCAACACGATCCCGCACTCTACGCAGCTCATCACAGCACCGACTCCACACACACCGCGCTCACACACAACCTTGGCACAACGCCGATTCTCGGTCGCGGCACCCATAACCTGGAACAGCCTGCCACATCTATTTACGCCAAACACAGTCCCCCACAACTTAAAAAAAAAACTTTTAAAAAGACACCTCTTCATCGACTCGCAACAAACCGACTTGGCCGGGCTCCGCGCCTCCGAATCAATGGGCGCGTTATAAATATATTACTATTCTCTCTTCTCCGACGCAAAATGTCGCAAAACAGAGAGAAGGAGTACTCGACACGGCTAGTATGAAATAACAGCTATGGCGAGCAATACTCGAATCACGAATATTTGAGGATGTTTATTTTTATGCCACTATTATTCCACCAACTGGACTCACACTGTAGATATTTGTCGGAATGTCATGAAAATGTGCCTTTTGCGCAGCATTGTTTACCATCCATCCACCTATTGTCAGAAACCGCTTAATCCTGTACAGGCTCTCCGTGAGCCGGAGCCTACACAGGGCACAAGGCAGGGCTATTCCCAGAATTGGACGCCAGTCCATCACAGGTCACCGGGGGGCAATTTAGTCCGCAGGCCAATTAACCTATGCAGCAGCGTGTCTTTAGACTGTGGGAGGAAACCGGAGTGCCCGGCGGAAACCCAACGCGGGCACGGAGGAGAACATGCAGACTCGACACAGAAAGGCACCGGAGCCGGTATACGAACCCGGGTACTTCTTGCTGTGAGGCGGCAGCAGTGATGATCTTTACCGTGTGTGTGCGTGTTTGTCGCCCCGCCAGACACTGGTGTCCACCTTGGTGATGGTGTTCCTCTACGAGGACGGCCATTGGATGCGGAAGCACTACGGCGCGGCGTGCTTCGTGAAGGACGGAAACAAAAAATCCTACTTCATACGCGTCTACAGTATGGAGGTAGGTGTAGACAGTAGCGCATTGTGACACATACACGTCATGGAGCGAGTGTGTGTGCTTTACGAATGCATGTCCGCACTGAGCATACCGCGTTTGAATCCTTTATAAGCGCATATTTTATCTGCACAACACCGAGGCTTTTACGTCTTATTTCAGCTTTACTTTCCACGTATTGATTGCTCTTCTGCAACATTAAATGTCCACTTTTGCACCAGTACCGTCAACCGTCTTAAGCCACTCTTCGGCGTTTATCCCGGAAGAAATCCAAGTCAGAGCAGGCATTTTAACACGCAGGCTTTGTGAAGGACGGAACCAGCTCATAAAAAGAGCTATACTATCAAAAGCAGTCATGTCAGCAGAAAACGTCATCGTCAAGAGAAGTCAGAATAATATTATACACGCTAGAAACAAGATCGCCCATAGGGCGGGTACTCTGCTAGTACCTACGATGGAATGAAACGTCTTCTTTGAAAATGATGCGCACAACGGACGTGCAACACGGAGATCGCCGGTTAGATTCCATCTCTCGGCGTGCCGTTTAAACAATGGCGAACATTTCTTAGGCTAACCACTGCCTCTGCTCAGCCTCGAGGTATAAATGGGTGCGCCACGGTTAGTTGCGTGCGTTTGGGCTATCACGCGTAGATATTCCCGCATTCTTAAGGACGCCTGGCCAGCGTGAAAGAGTAGGCCAAAACACCCTGTAGAGTGGCTCTCTAGAGCTCTCGCTAGTGTGGGCCCTTTTATTGCCAGCGGCGTGGGTTTGCTCTGAAGAGCTGTTCTTTGGAGATAGCCGTGTCGAGCGTTCCTCCTCTCTCCATCGCGACGTTTGGCCTCCCACGTTGGATGCATCGTCTCCCACGTGAGAGGAGAAGCGATCCCAAAAAAGATCAGCTCTTAAGAGCGATTCTCATACATAAAGTCGTTAAAACCTACATCATTACATTTTCAGCTTTTACTGCTCGAGTGTCCGTGTGCGTGTATTTGAGAGTATTTACACAAGGTACACGAAACTCTGTTTCTCTTCTCTCCTACAGGAGCAGCGTTTGCTTTGGGAGCAGGAGCTCGAGAAGTCCATCAAGTACACGGCCACTCACGAAATCTTCCACACCATATACAGCAGGGCAAGTTCACGTCTGCCTGTGGCCTCTCACCATCCATACATCCATCGTCAGAAACCACTTAATCCTGTACAGGGTTTTGGTGAGCCGGAGCCTATCCCGGCAGACAGAGGGCGCAAGGCAGGGCCAGGTCATCACAGGGCACCCGGGTAGTTTAGTCCGCAGGCCAATTAAGCTATACAGCAGCATGTATTTGGACTGTGGGAGGAAACCGGAGTGCCCGGAGAAAACCCACGCGGACACGGGGAGAACGTGCAAACTTTACACAGAAAGGCAGCCGAGCCGGGATTCGAACCCGGGGCCTTCTTGCTGTGAGGCGGCACCGCTACTCACCGTGCCGCCCCGACCTCTCACCAACATAACCTGATGCCTTACACTGGCTGCAGATACAGGATTTGTCGAGTGATCTACAGTAGTAAATGTACAAACTTTACCACAGCTCTCGTTTCACACAAATGCCGTTAAAACAGATTTTAC